>JAPZDV010000007.1:22261312-22306708 GCA_029814665.1 Acanthurus lineatus
TCTGTCTGTGCTGTTGCCTGACTGTCTGTCTGTCTGTCTGTCTGTCTGACTGTCTTTCTGCCTGTCTGTCTGCCTGCCTGCCTGTCTGTCTGTGCTGTTGCCTGACTGTCTGTCTGTCTGTCTGTCTGTCTGACTGTCTTTCTGCCTGTCTGTCTGCCTGCATGCCTGTCTGTCTGTGCTGTTGCCTGTCTGTCCTCCTTCATGTTGCAGGTCATGTGATTGATTCTCTCTGAAACACCTGAAGTTGTTTGAGCTTCCTGATCAATAATCTCTAATAATAATAACAATTAAATGTTTGTTTCACAGATTATTTTGGTTCTTTTTCTCTCCGTCTCTTCTCATCTGTTCATAATCTGTTTTTACTGAAAAGTCTTTTGTTTACTTGCCAAGAATTTGTTTTGGTGTTTGTTCATAAAATGTCAATCTAGAAAATATAAGAACGTTAATATGAAGAGCTTGAGGATAATCTGCAAACCCGACAGGCAGGATTCAGATTAAGGATTAGAAAGAAATATCCGTCAATCAACAACTGACCCCAGATGTTAGAGGCTGGATTTGAACATTTCCTCTTGTGCAAACTCTCTGACATCACATCATCTTCATCATCATCTTGATCATCATCATCACCATCATCTTCATCATCTTCATCTTCACAAACAGCACTCAGCCTGTTTTCTGCTGCTGCTACTAATGAAGTTAAAAACACATCAACTTTCATTGAGGCACCAAGTCACCAACCTGCTTCCTGGATGGATGGATGGATGGATGGATGGATGGGTGGATAGATGGGTGGATAGATGGGTGGATAGATGGGTGGATGGATGGATGGATGGATGGGTGGATGATGGGTGGATGATGGGTGGATGATGGGTGGATGATGGATGGATGGTTGGGTGGATGGTTGGATGGTTGGGTGGATGGTTGGGTGGATGGATGGATGGATGGATGGATGGATGGATGGAGTACTTTTAGTACTTGGCCCTAAAAAACATCGGATCAGACTATCCCATAATATAGCTACTCTAGAGGGTTTTACCTTAGCCTCCAGTACCACCGTTAGAAATCTGGGAGTTATTTTTGATCAGGATATGTCCTTTAACTCTCATATTAAACAAATCTCAAGGACTGCCTTCTTTCATCTCTGTAACATAGCAAAAATTAGGTATATCCTATCACAAAAACATGCAGAAAAATTAGTCCATGCATTTGTTACCTCCAGACTGGACTACTGCTACTCCTCACTATTGGGGTACACCATAAAGTCTTTGAAGAGTCTGCAGTTAATCCAAAATGCCGCTGCACGTGTACTGACAAGAACTGGAGTAAGAAATTATATTATTCCAGTATTAGCTTTTCTGCACTGGCTACCTGTAAAATTTAGAATAGAATTCAAAATCCTTCTTCTTACCTACAAAGCGCTTAACGACCAGGCACCATCTTACCTTAAAGAGCTCTTAGTACCCTATTATCTGACTAGACCATTAAGGTCTCAGGACACAGACCTACTGGTGGTTCCAAAAATTTCTAAAAGTAGATTGGGAGCCAGAGCCTTCCGTTATCAAGCTCCTCTTCTGTGGAACAAACTTCCAATTTCAGTCTGGGAGGCAGACACCCTGTCCACATTGAAGAGTAAGCTTAAAATCTTCCTTTTTGATAAAGCTTATAGTTAGGGCTGGCTCAGGCTCGCCTTGAACCAGCCCCTAGTTATGCTGCTAAATAGGCTTAGGCTGCTGGGGGACAGACAGGTAAAATGTTCTACAGGCTCCATCCATACAGTATAGTGATATTTAAATCTATTACAATTAGCATTGCTCAGATACAACAGCATCCTAATAACTGTAGAGCTGACAATAAAGCCCAGGGTAAAGGAACTGAAGAATATTTAAAGCAATATTTTAAGCAATTTTATTTTGGGAGTCATCTTTATGAAAATCACCAGTTATAAAAACTTGGTCACACTTCAGCATAATTACTAACATAAAATCAGAAAATTTGTACAGGAAATCTGCATTTACATAAGGGGGGCTGTAAACAACTACACATAAACTTGGCTCTGAGCAGAACATTTTGACACAAGATACTCAAATGAAAAATTTTTAAAAGTAACTTGGCAACATCTGAAAAGCTATTTAGAAATGACAGAATGTCCTTTACCACTGTTTACGAAGACACTTGTGAGAGAGAATATAAAGAGGATAGAGCAAGAGTAAGTCAATACTGGATGTAGCCAAGGCATGAATGAAAATCACAATTCTGTTGGGTGAAAGTGACAGACAAACAGGATTATTATTACAAGGGTGAAAGTGTGCATACCAAGTAACATCATTGATGTTCCTGTGGTGGAAACTTGGCTTTGATGGTGCCATCCTGTGTGGCAGCCTAGCCAGTGGTAGCTCTGTCTGTGTTGTTTCTGGAGTTTGTTTGGAGTTTCCCGTGTGGTGCTTCTGGAGTTGTGCAATCCATGGGTTGGTGCAATGATTCCCAGGATTGACCTGGTTGGCTCCTCTTTTTAGTGGCACTTATCAGGAACCTCTTTTTTGTTTTTATTTATGAATGTCTCTGTCCTCTTGACCTGTACCTCCTGTGTTTTTACTTGCTGTTTTCATTGTTGCTGTATGTACCTAATGGCAGCATTAGAACCTACCTCCCTTTTTCCCTACCTACTTACCTACTTACCTACCCATGCACCCTCTGCTTTGGAAGATTATGTGCTATTCAAATGACACCCACCCTCTGAACTTGTGGGTAAGAGGGGAATATGGAACTGCCAATAGTATCAAGAAAAGGTATCAAGTTTGACCAAAATGCATTTAATACTTACAAGACGAACTTCATTTTTATCATTATAAAATTTGCAAAAGTTGAGTGTGAACCAGCATTTAATTATTATTAGACAGTCGAAAAGGGAAGTGAGTGGATCAGTGGAAGTAAACATGGTGGATAGATAGAGTTGGGTGTCATCTGCATAGCTGTGAACTTGAATACCCAATTTCCTTAAAATGACCAAGACGTATAAGTTGAATAATAAACAAGATAGGGCCTTAAACGAAACCCTGTGGAACACCACTTGAAGCTGGAGAGGGCTAATTTCAACAAACTGAGTACAGTCAGAGAGATTTGATGTAACTATACAAGATAAGTGCCAGTAAGAAGACAAGTATAGATAGAAGCCCAAAGTAAGCTTCCATCAAAGAGTCATTGGTATTTTGATCAAAATTGTCTCGGTACTATGAACTGAAGAAAAACAGACTGAAATTGTTCATAAAGATTACTGGAAATCAAGTTAGCCTGCATCTGAGCTGAAACTGTTCTTTTAAATATTTTTGAGAGAGACAGCGAAAAATTGCTTTAATTTTTGGTATCAGAACTGAGTTTTTGAGTACAAGCATTATTGCAGCTGATTTAAGGCATGTGAAAACAAGACCAGTGGTAAGGGAAGAGTGCATGATGTCAATTCTCTAAGTGTACAGGGATAATAGACAGGCTTTAACTGACAGAGAAGGAAAAGGTTCAAGTTGACAGTTGGATTATTTGGATTAATGAATGGTGCCAGATATTTCAGCAACTGTTGGGATTTTAAAACTAGATAATGAAACAAAGAAGGGGAACACATTGAGGCAAAGTGAAGTATGTGCAATATTGCTTGGAGAGGTCGATTGCCAGCGCACGTTGTCAATCTTGGAATCAAAAAAGGGTCATGAAAGTGTTACATTGATCAGCTGAAAACAGGTCAGAATCAAGAGTGTCTGGTGAGTGCAAAAAAATTGTTTACTGTCAAAAACTAGGTTCTAGTGTTCCCTTCAACTGACCTAGTCAAATTTGCATAGAAGAAAGATTTGGCCCTAAAGTGCAGTATGGGGCTGTCATAAGCGACAAGTCAAGTTTTTGCATAATGACATTCAAGACGAACTTTTAGCTTTAAGCTGGCAGATTTCAACTATAAGCCAGGGGGGAGAATGTGTAGAGGGAACACAATAAGTTTTAAACAAGAATAACTAAGATATAGTAAAATATAGAATCATCAAGGGTGGAAAAAATTATCTTTACCGGGGAAATTATCAATACCATCGAAAAAGAAAAGTTAAATAAACTCTTTTTTTGTCATGGAATGAGATGGCACATCCTGGATTTGCTTTGGATAATATGTCACTGATAGATACTAACTTAATGTCCAAAATGAACAGATTAAATGCTGTAAAAATTACTCCAGAGCAGCAAATAAGGTCCAATCTGTGACCTTTGGAGTGCGAAGAAAATCAATATATTTCTGTAGTCCAAAACTGTCCAGGCATGATGCAAAGTCCTTTGTAAGAGAAAAACTGACATTTTCCATGTGTATATTAAAATCGCCCAGTCGTATTTTATTACATGTCGTGTATAGGTTCACAGAACATTAGAAGATAAGAAAAACAGAGGATTTATTTAAGAAATATTGTTGCTATTGGGCTTAGATTGTCATTATAAAGTGGCTAATATAATAACAATTTGCCCATTGGTTTGTAGGACAGTAAGCTGAATTGAGACATACCCAGAAAACACTGCACTTTTCACTGCTTTGGGAGACAACCCCCCCTGCTGGAGGCATTGGATGTGGAGGTGTAAGCAAATAGGAACAGGTTGATTGAGCTGTGAAGAGTAATTTAATTGCTGCCACATTTCGCTCAATTACAAGAAATCAATCTAATGATTGTTCAGTAGAACCTAAATTGAAGGTTGCTTGTTGGTAGTGAGCATGAGATGGTTTTAGTAAGGTATGACACTAGCTGGCCTGTCTAGGTTAGCTAGCACACTACAGTAAACAGTGCCAACATGACCTTCTTGAGGTATAACAAATAGAAAACCAGAAGCATTGTGTTGGTTAAGTGTCATCGAATTTGAAGCTCTGAATAAAAAAGGACCACAAAACAAAACAAAAAAAATAAACAAAACATGCCACTGAACCATGTTGTACTGACAATATCCATGGGGAAGGTTTTTTTTTTTGAGTGGTAATGACAAGCAATATACAGATAGAGATGTAACACTGGCGGGGTTGGAGATGGGGAATCATAGTTGATAAAGAGTCGCAGCCATATAATGAAATACCAGCATTACTAGTTGGAGTATGAAAGACAGAGTAATCCAAGCAAACATAATCCAAACAAGAAGCCTGTTTATTCACATTATTGGTGGTCTTGTACCAAATGCTAGCTCCAGAGGGAAACAACAGCAGCAGATGGAAACAAAGAATTCAGCAGCCAGGTATGAAACAGTTAAGCAAGTAGTCCAAAGCACTCAGGATTATTATTCAAAAACAGGCAAACAAGTTTAGAAAACGGTGGCTGGCAAAATGAGGTATCAAATAGTTAGCTTGAAGAAGTAGGGACAAGAGAAGAAAAAAAAGTACAAGAGGCCTAATACCAATACTATGAGGCCTAATACTCCGGTGTGTGTGAATAAATATATCTCTTTATTTTCTTAATTTACAGACTTGCTAACAATTGTTGCTAGTAATGAATAAAAACATCTGTAAAAGGACAAATTGTACTCTACTTAAACATGACAGGAGATTCATTACATATTCTAAAACATGAGTACTTGAGCCATGCTCTGTTATGAAGTCTCTTGAATTTGGTTAATTACCCTTGGCTATGTATGCAAATGCCTCACTATAAATGATGACAACTCTGATGCCTCCAATAATAGAAAAAAATGTTTTTGCCTGTTTGGAAGGATGAATAATTGTGTGTGGATTATCTAATGTAACATTTTTCTTGCCTAAGAAGTGTAATGTGATTATGTGCGACCCCTTATGAGTTGTACAGTAAGCATGAAGGACTTTGACACTGTAGACTTGGGTTTTCTTGTTTAATCCTGAAATAGTTAACACTTTCTGTTTCATGTAACCATGGATTTTTTTCAATATTTAACCATGTCCACAATATTTTTTTTCTTTAAAACATTGATTGTGTGTCTCTATCACTGTTACTACAGCTCCTATAAGTAACTCGGAGAACTAGATAAGTAGACATTTAGTTGTGAATTGAATGTGTTTTGAATATGAAACGCTAAAATATGTACTTAAATCGCCACTTGTGACATAATCAAGATCAAAGTTTATATAGTGTAGTTTACAGTTTATATGTCATATTTACACTACAACAGATTTACAAACAGTTTACTACATAAATTCACATTTGGTGTGAACTAGGACAATAGCAATATATGAAACTATAAACCTTACAATACATGTCACACTGATAACGTTGTTGATATAAATCTGTAAATCTACAGAGTGCCTACAGTGTGCACTTTGTGTTTTTGTTTCGTTTTTTTCTTAAAGTCAATAATATTACAAACACCTGATAGCAGAAAAAAAGAAGAAAAAAGTTTACCTGCAGCTTCATTCTGTCACTGTGCGCAAAGCCGAGGGAGGAGGGGAGGGGAGGAGGGTATGCACTACATCTGACGTCAGATTCCTGCTACAAAGATAAGCCGTGAGGTTTAATATGAAGAACAATGTTTGTCTTTTTGAGAACAGTGATCGAGCTCAAGCGAAACCGCGTCTGTGCGCACACCGCTGAACATCTGAGGGATAACTCAACAGTCGAGGCCGCTTTGCAAGATACAGCCGATACACCACCCTCATTTTCTGCACACAGTCTGGAGCAGTCTGTCTATGAGGCAGGGCAGAAACTATGAAGGGAGCGACTGAGACTGGTTGCGCGTAATGAAGGGCAGTCTGAAATAATTCGTCTGCGGTCGTAGAAACGCAGAAAAGGAAAATGGGAATGGCGAGTGAGGATCTGCTCGTGACACTCCAGATACTACCTGGTTTCTTTTCAAACTGTCTTTTCCTCGCCCTGTACGACTCCGTGGTTCTCGTGAAGCGCGCTGTGTCGCTGCTCAGCTGTTCCAGGTCCACCAGCTCCGGAGAGTGGCGTCGCATGCTGACCTCAGCGGGGCTCCGCTCCATCTGGAATAGCTTTCTTCTAGACGCCTATAAGCAAGTAAGATGCACTGATTTAAACTGAGCTTTGACGTTGTCACCTGTTTACTAAACACTTAAAAAGTTTTTAATCTGCACATCGAGTCTCCCACCTGTTTAGGCTGCAGAACAATTTAAGAGCCACATTTGTAGCAAAGTCCGTTTGTCCTGTCTTGTAACTGTTCTAACATACATAAATACTATTTTTCCTCTTTAAACGTGTGATGGGAATGCTCTTCTGTCACTTAATTAAGGTGATTTGATGATCGGTCCATAGTTTTTCTCCTTTAAATACTCTCTGTTGTCCGACTACTGAATAAAATTTGCCGCTTATAAATAATATTCTGGTAAGCACCTGAGCTGCAGGTTTTGTCGTTTTCTCTATAGACAAAATAAACACAAACAGGTGGATAGTAGCAGTTCTGTACGCTTCATGTGGAAAATTTCTAATTTTGTGTATTATTATTCGATCTTGTCAGAGTTCAGGACACGACTGCGGCTATGAAGTTGAACCCATTGACATTGTTTTGGCACGGAAAAGTTACCAATCTGTTCCCTCCGTTTATTACTCTACTCGCTTCGATTTCAGTTAGATGTGTATTTTCTACCACATGACGCCTTGGGAACTCAAGGAGTCTAAATGGTAAATGTTTGGTTGCACTTGTATTTTACCGTCACTCCTCCGTTCAGTTTGTTGTGGTTGGCAACTAGAGTGGGAAATAATCTCTCAGCAACCTGTCAGCAGCTCTAAAGTCTACAGTATAATATGTTGTATCCTGCTGACAGGTTGGAAGTCATGAATTCATCTGAATTCAATAGTTGAGATTTATGGGAGTTGCTCTGGAACAAAATGTGAGTTCTAAAACAGATGTACTGGTATTCATGTTTCAAATGTATATTTGTTTAATCTGTAACTTAACTATTTACACTGAAAAAGTGGAGCAAAAACTGGGGGGAGCATTCAGCTCTGAATAATTGTTATTTAAAATATTTCTAAAGCTCCCTCATACTTATGGTTCACCCACTCATGCTTTTTTTCTCATCAGACTTCCAGGGGTGTGCATAGCCTGCTTGATTGACATCTGTTGCAGCTGTCTGTTAGTTTTATTGCAGCTGTTAAGGAAGAAATACTACGATTCTTCTATTATTCTAATTAGTTCATGAAGTTTGGCTTTGCCATCCAAATTCAAGCCTGTGCTGCATACACACAATGCCAGCAGAATGGGAAGAACAATATTAAAAAAAAACTGCTATTATTTTGAAGTAGTGTTCACACCCACGCCAAGAGTGGCTAGCACCACTGCTGACCTTGTTGTACTCAAGTAAACACTCTATAATTGGGTGTTTGTTGGTTTTTTTCCCACTAAGATAAGAGATAGACCAACAGAATATCTGTGTCAGAAACACCTGTGTCGATGTCAACCTTAGTGATAATCCAAAGCAAAGAAAGCCCTCAGAACTTTACAGTCTCTCTCTCTCTCTCTCTCTCTCTCTCTCTCTCTGTATTCTTCTCATATCCATAAAGTGAAGTGAAGTGATGTACCTCTACTTTGCTGTTCTTGTAACTGTACAAGTACAGTGGGGTGGTCTACTGGGAAAAAGGTGTATATATTGGAAATATTAATGTGAGGAAGGCTGAAAAGAAAAGTAAACTAAAAAGTACCACAATACTACAACTGTGAAACCTTAAAGCCAGGCACAATTTGTTAAAATCTTTTGCAAGAAATAAATGAAATAAATAAAATTAAAGAAGTGCCCACTTTGCACGTCCTTGCAATGTGTGAGTAAACATAGATCCTTATTTTTACCCCTTTAGGTGAAACTTGGCTGCGAGGCACCCAACTCAAAACTGGTGAAGGTTCCTGATGGACCTCGATGGAGTGGCAATATCAGTAATATGATCAATGTGCCACCTGATGCCAGGATTCGAAATGAAGATGAGTGCCACCTGCTGGATTTTGAATCATCAAATCGCCCTCTGGTGGTCAACTTTGGCTCAGCCACCTGACCCCCCTTCATCAGCCACCTGCCAGCTTTCCGGCAGTTGGTAGAGGACTTCAGTGATGTAGCTGATTTCCTGTTAGTGTACATTGATGAGGCTCACCCATCTGACGGCTGGGTGGCCCCTCCTATGGGCTCTTGCTCCTTTAATGTCCGTAAACATCAGAACCTGGAGGAGAGGCTAGGAGCGGCGCGCAAACTCATTGAGCACTTTTCCCTGCCACCACAGTGTCAGCTGGTAGCTGACTGCATGGACAACAATGCTAATGTGGCTTATGGTGTGTCCAATGAACGTGTGTGTATAGTACAGCATAGAAAGATTGCCTACCTGGGTGGTAAGGGCCCTTTTTTTTACAATTTGAAAGATGTGCGACAGTGGCTGGAACAGAGCTATGGTAAACGATAGAAGTAATGAAAGACAAGCACAACAAAGGATATATTCCATATGTTGGAAGGGAAAGAGAAAATGATATCATTTTGTAGCAAACACGCATAAAATGCTAAACCAAAAGCTCTGTTATGGTCATTGTGGTGGAAAATATATTTACTCAAGTTCTTTCTTAAGTGCAAATTTGGAGCACTTAACTTGAGTATTTCTCTTTTTATAATCCTACTCCACTACAATTTTAATGGAAATATTGTACATTTTACTCATTACATTGATTTGATACCTTTAGTTAAAGATGTCTTTGCAGATTCTGATAACAACAAAATATAATCAAAAGAAAAAGTATTTTGTATTATTATTGACAGAGAAAAAAGACTTAAATAATAAATAGTGAGTGATAAGTTTTAACTTCACAGGCAACAGAATGATAGTGATGAACACATTAATGCATCTTTAATTAAAATGTAATATTTTAGATTATTTCTAAAATAGGACATTCTGCATAATGAGTACTTTTCTAGCTTCACTATATTTTTCTGATCACTTTTGTATTTTTAGTGAAGTAAATTTTGAAGACAGGGCTTTTTCTTGTGATAGAACATTTCTACACTGTTGTATTGCTAAACGTTCTTAGTTAAAAAGCTAAGTACAATTTCCACCACTTGTGATATTGTGCCAAATGGCTGTAATGAATTAAGTCCCAAAAATAGCAATGGTGTCTTTTACTTTTGAAATCAGGACATTTTTTGTACACTTGTCCATTCAAATTCTGATGAAAATATTAAAAAAAGACCCACACTGGTTATCCACAATAACTGGTAGAAAATGGATTGCAGACAATATTAAAGTTGAAAGTGTATGTGCTTAAGATTTATTTATGCCTTATGTGCTATGGAAATCATGTTTTTGTGATTTCCATTTAAATTTAAAACAAAATAACTGAAACAGGAAAAAAATTACAAGGTCATATTTTAAAATGTTCCATAATGTGGTATTATGCAGTATGTCAGCAATTTATTTTTTTAGTATGCTCCATATCAACCCTCCTTTCCCTTTGGTTAAATGCCCATTCATTTAGTCCATATTGATCATTCTCCATCTGAAAGCCTATATGCACCCCCCCACAATTTAGTTCCTGTATGAATATTTCCCCCCTTGAATGTTGTCATGTCTATTTTGTTGAATCAAAATAGATTTAATGTCACTTTCTGACACTGATCAACAGTGGAAAACACATGTTAAAGTGAAAACAGATCTTTTCAACATGATCTTTGTTGTAAGTATTCAAGTCCTGCAGGCAACTTTGGGAGCCAGTTACAGCCTTCAGTGTGCGGATAAATCTTGGCAAGTTACACTAAGTTATGCCTTTCACATCTGGAAATTTCTCTTAATAAAACTGCTCAAGCTCTGTCAGGTTGCAAGGAGATTATGAGCGAATAGTCCTTTCCAGTCCAGTCACAATTTCCTGACTGGTGTGAGATATATACTTTGAATCAATCACTAAAGGATTTAAATGCTTTTGTTTTTAAGCTGTTCTTGTGTGGCTTCAGCTACATGTTCAGACTTATTTCACCCTGTTGGAAAACAATGCCTCTCCCAAGTGGCAGGTTTTTTGCAGACTGTATGAGGTTCTCCTGCAGCTTGTATTTGTATTTTGTGGCATTTGTTTCCCTCTCTACCTTTTACCCTGTAGAGGAAACCCCACAGCATTATGCTGCCACCACTTTGCTTCACTGTGGTTTACACTGGGTTACACCAGACATAGTGCAAAGTTCTACATGTCATCATAAAAATGCCATGTTTAGTCTGATGGACAAAAAGCTCAGTTTTGATCATCAGACCACTGAACTTTCCTCCAGCTGACTAAAGTCTCTCAAATACCTTCTGGCAATCTGTAGCCCAGATGTCATGTGAGGCTGTGTGCCGCTTTCCCATAAAGCTGCAAATGGTTAATCACAGAGGTAAAATTATCAACATTTACCTCTCTCACCAGCCTCCTTGCAGGCTTACGCGGTTAATGAGGACAGTCTGTTCTAGACAGATTTCAGTCTGTGCCATACTCTTTCCATTTCCAGGGTTCGAATTATAGGCAAGCCAGAGGGACCTACAACTTCATAATAGACTTTAGAATGACCACATTCTGAATTGGGTCAGGTGTTGATAAATTGTTGCCATTTCTAATGCTGCTGCTGCTGATAATATAAAGAAGGAAAGACATAAAATCAAAAAAGGATTTGTTGTCAAATCTCAACAACCAGTTGAGTGTAACTGTAGCAATGTGGGTGGCTACAGGACTCCTGCTGATACCACATGAAGTTCAGCAGTCACTGATCATTTCTGCCAAGTAAACCAAAGTATAATGTACACCAGCAGGCAGCACAGACCTTCCTACACTTAAAACTTTTGTGAAGCAGGTTCAGAAAGGTTTAGAAACAAGATTTTTAGAATAGAATGGATTTAGCAAAAATCTTCCCTTAGCAGTATTTCAAGGTGGTAACAGTCACTTGCCCACTCCATGAGAAACTTGGTCCAGAGTGAATTTCTTTGGAGGCGATAGCATAATAAATGCTCTCTGTCTCTCTTTCCTCTCCTGAAGCTGTTTTTTTTTTTTTTAAAAAAAAGTTTGTTTTATAACAGATGTAATTTTCCAACAAATGTTTAGTGAATTGGAGATTTTTTTCTACCCTGAACCTTTCCAGCATCCTTCTTACATGACAGGTCAATGTCAAAAAGTCACATTAAAACATTTTTAATTGGAAACATAGGACACAGAGAATATGTTGTATAAACTAATGTACGCTTGCATTGCAGTGTATGACATTTATTGATAATTGCACTTAATGTCCAAAACAGTGAAAAGAGATATTCAGGAGATCTTTTACTTTGCATCTAATGATTAAAGTCCAACAGCTCTATCTCCCAGAAAATGCTTTAATATAATACTGAGTCGTATGCAGGATACTTTTCTTTCAAGCTAATTTAGTCCAGATGAGAGAAAAGAGGCGTTGATAAGAAGTTGATATTTCTATCTGAGTCACCTTTAGTAAAATACTTTGCAGACTCAGAGTTGAGATCATTATTTATCATTTCTATTGTTATTATTATTTTTTACTTTATTGTGCATCATTGGCCCTGTCGAATGCTTATCTTGTGTCCAAAACTTTAGACCCAATTAAAACAAGCACATGCCAAACATACTCAAACTAAGCATACATTTACAAATGTTTGCAAAGAGGTTGAAAGTGAAGTAAGGACAATTAGATCTGATCTAAAGGGAGGTTGACAGGCCAAAAAGTTGAACAGTTGAAGTAGCAGCATTATGTCCTGAGAATCAATATAAAGTTTGACACTATACTGTTCAAAAAATAAGTTGTTTTTGAGTATCGAGCTATAACCAGGACCTGTTACTCTGAATATAACTTTGACTTAACCTGACTTTCTTTGTGCATTGAGTCAAGGTTAGTAAGAATTGAGTTGACCTGTGGAAATCTCTTCTCCTCTCTCTTTTATGAATGAGGTTTTACATTGATGGTTTTCACTTTAAAGTGTGTTTAATGTCCTAAACCTAAACTTCAAATGTAAACAGCTCAGCTTTGAATCTTGTTTTTTGATGACATGAAAAAAATATCCTTAAATATTTAAATACTCCCAATGTTTAGGGTAAGGAACTTTGAAACTCAGTATGTTTGTGTGGTATGTGTGGTTGAGACAGATACAGAATGTGTCAAGAGGATCTATCAGTATTAATGCTGAAGTGATAGCATTTGAGCTCCATACAGAAAACAGATGATTTGTTCTGTCACAGTGATAAAGGTGTGCAAATGAAAACCTTTGACGAAAGAGTCAGTGACTCGGTCTCTGGTTGGATAGTGAACTTCACCTAATCAACATGTGACTGAACCATTACATCTGTTTTTTTAAATTCGTAAATCTGCTAGGTATGTCTCAGTAAACAATACATTAAAACTCTGTTTTCCATTTATCTACTGTGCTTTTTAATTATTGCTTAGTGCATTGTTTTATTTTTCTTATATTTTAAAAGATAGAAATATGTGGAAAATAAAGGAGAATTTTTGCTGCTGGAACTGTTTTAGATGTTGTCTTAATGTCTTAAAGGACCCTTGAATGTCAGAAAGTAAAGAGGTGGTTAACCAACAAAGAAAAAAATCTAAAAAAAAAATGTCTTTTTTTTTCAAACAAGGCAGGATTTGTTTACATTTATTTTTATTTTTACTTAATGTGCATGCCGATTGTCTCCCAAAAATTTTAATCTACAAAATATTTTTGTACAATTTAAAATTGCAAAATTTTTCAGCCTTTGTAAATTCTCATTTTTGCACCTTAAAAAAAGAACCATATTAGACTGAAAGCCATTCTGGAGGCTCATTATCTTTGGATAATGTCTACGTCTGCATGTCAGAGTGTCCCATAAAAACACACAGCTAAATGCATCTGAACTCTTTTAATGGAGGAGTGTTGACATATTATTAACATGTAAATAATAAACAAATGATTTAAAAATGTTTTTTGCAGTTCTTTTCTTTCAGAGTACCAGCAGCCTTCTCTGTTCATGAGTCAACTTCCTCTCTGACCCTGAGTCCTCCCTCTCCCTGTTGAGCTCTCTCCTTCTTCTTTCTCCTTCCCTGCCCTCTCCCACCACTCTGCCTTTCTCCTACTTTAGAGAGAGGGTTGAAGTCAAGATTAATACCACCAATAAAATCACAGATGGAGCTTGTAATTATGAAATACAAACAACATACACCATTAACATTACATAAATTATAAATTTCACTCCAGCAAACCAATGCAGGGTGCAAGCTGTTTATATTTTTGTGATGTTAGAGGTTGTGTTCTGTGTTACAGCCCATATTAAAATCACAATTTAAGGATGTTTACAATCAGTGTTATGAAAAAAATATCATCAAACACCAGTTCTGCCAGTACTTAATTCAATTAAACAGGCCTGTTTGCTAATATAAGTTAATTTATAAAAATGCATTTCACTTTCCCACTCTTGCTATAGATTATCTAATGTTTTTGTTCAGTGGAAACAGCTGGAAAACATTTGCTGGATGCAGGCTTGTCTTGCCAGCCTCTTCATGCTACATTAAACACTCACTGCTAAAGTCTTTCAGAAACACTTTTGTGATTGATGTAATGTGTCCATACATTACAGAAATGTTTTTTTTTACTAGTGTAGCATTACATACATTACTGATCTCATTAGAACATTTCTCAGACATGGTAAAAAGGCCCCATGACAGTTAATGTCACACTGCAAGCTTATGCACATACTGTGAAGTTTACATCAAGGCTTAAATAAAGATGTGTGTTTATGTTTCAAAGAATTCATGTAAGTCTGTCCTATTGTGTAACATGATAGGAAAAAACGTAATACCAGTCAGGACACGGGGTAAGTAGGTGCAATGAGTGTAGTGTGGATGGTGTGTGTGCTCATGTCTGGGGTGGAAAAATCATAGTTATGATATACTGTAAAGCTAGAGAGCGTTTATATACTTATATTAGCCATTGTCCATCAACAACATTATTATTAAATAATAAAATAATGGAGAAAAATGAATAAGAATAAGAGCAGGTATATAAACAATTTGTTTCACCTTGAAATATTGCTAGATATCCCTTCAGATTTCAAATATTCATTATATTTTCAATTGCTGACAAACTGGAAGCTGTGAAATTATTGTTTAGAAAGTATAATTGTCATATTTTCAACCTTAGGGGTTATAAAAGAAATAAAAATTTGTGGTCCTTTTGCATTAGTTTTCTCTTCTCTGAATTGTCTCCACATGTTATAGAATACTTTACTGACCAGCCAGAGTGCATTGCATTAGGGAGGTTAAGAGAAAACAACTGGACGTGAAAAGAGGGCAGAGAAGGTATGTAAAAGAAATGCAAACAACAGAGATGTGCAGGGCAGAAAGGACAGGTGCAAAGAGGTGATGATAAATTGAGTAAATAGCACAGGGAATAAGGGAAAAAACAAGGAATACAAGGAGGTAGAGGGAGTGAAGAAAAAATGAGAGAATGTGAAGGAGAAATAACAGGAAGCTGTGAGAGGACATTCAGACCTAATATTAAGTTGATAAAAGAGGTGAAGAGACCATTATGGCTAATGCTCAAGAAGAGGTGAAGAGAGCAATATGTCTAACGCTCAAGGAAAAATAAAGAGCAGGGGAAGATGAAACTACAGAGAGAGTTGGCAGAGAAAAATAAAATATCCATACAGGCCTACAGCATTGCATCAGGATCTCAGCACACACAGAAAGTCCAACTCCTTTGATGTAACCTTTCTCTTTATTTCATGATGATCATATTTATGTATTTTTTAAATTGAGTTGATAAAATGGATTTGCCATATTAATGGTTATCTTTCCAGGCTGCCACGTTTCGTCTGTACTGTGGCCAAGATCTTGGGACTGTTAAAGTGCTTTGTGGCTCATGTTGCAAAATATGCAGTTTTTGGCAGAAGCTGCTTTGATTTGATGTTTTCAGAATGTAAGGGCTGAGTTTGTGATAAGACTAAAGGCTAAATTACTGCAGACCTTTGAACAACCTTTATAAAATATTTTCACAATGTTCTTGAGCTTTCTTTAGTTTACAAAACTAAATAATATATTAATATATAAGTACCATATTTTGAGTTGGGTGGATGCAGAGGCTTTGAGTCCCACATTCATGGGGCAGAGACTGTCCTTTTAGTGTGATTTTTTTTTCTTGATAGACCTTAACCTCTTGCCAAAGGTAAAGGGGGCTAACCAGATGGTTGCTTAGGTGGGACGGGGTCTGCCATTATTTTTCGTGCATGCCTCTTGGTCCTTGAGGCATCTTGGCCCTTAAGTGATGGCAGACTTCAGTTCTTCTTTGCCAATGATGTGCTTCAGCCTGTTCTTGCCTGAAATGTAGTCTCTTCTATTTTTGTCCGGGTCAGCCTTGGATAGTGCCACTGAGGAGGATCTAAATCAGAACTAGTTTTTGATGGCTAAAGCTAATAAAAAAGAACATGGAAATCTTAGTGACATGAAACAGCTTTAAAATAAGCTTTCTACCAATATATATATATATATATATTTTTTTTTAATATTGTCCAGGCTAACAAAACCATACAAGAAGGTTTGAAAGTCCAGGGTACACAGGACATCTCATGTTCCATCAAATATGTTTGGCATTATGATGGTTATGACAATTATTTTATATAGCTTGGTCATTAATGGCAGTGAGTGATCCAGGTGTCATCATACCAGATCCAGGTGTCATCGCAGATTCTGTGAAACTGAAACCCAGCAGTCTACTTGTATCAACAAAAATGTACACACTGTGCCCAGAGAAGACTGATGATTTGAATGAGGAGTGTATACAGCCATTAAATACCTCACACTGATGGCTTTCCTGGGCCTGTCAGTCATATAAAATAGCAGTCCAACAAACTGAAAGCTAATGGTCATACTTTCAACTGCAAAAGTATTGTCAATAATGTTCTAAATATTTTTTTCACCCCTAGTAGTAAACATAGATATCTTAAAATGGTCCTAGAGTTTTAGTATTTCTGTTTTTTTATTTTTTGTTTTCTTTTGGAAAAAAATGTGTGTGATTTGACTCTTCATCAGTCACAACAAAAACTGCACAATCCACAATCATTCAATACAGATGTTTTCTTTTGGTGACTGGAACTACAAAAACATATTTTGTCAAAACTCAGGGTTTCTAAGGACATGAAAAGTTCATATGACATAGAGACTTCTGAAAGTCTGCTCTGGCTGACCCCTCGCTCATCTAGGCAAAACTTTTGTACATCCAGATTTACTGATTAAAACCAAGGAGAAAGAGCGTGGCAAGAGGACTGAAGGTAGTAAAGAATAAATTAATGCGGTGGTGAAGTCGGCACACATGCTACTGCCTTTCACATAAACCTCTCTCTCTCTCAGTATGGCTGTTACTGCTGTTTCCAAACCCTCATTTTCTTACCTTCTCTCATTTATTGTGTTTTAGTGGGAACAAATGTTAAAAAAAAGTTTACAGGGCACAATCTGGGAAATTACTCTTTAAGTGTTTACGAAAATTGCACCCTATGTATTCACATGTCCTCCTACACATAATGTCCAACAAGACACTCAGTAAAGCTGGAAAGTGTGACAGAACACAACACTGGAAAGGAAGAGACTAATTAGCTACACAAGTTTAAGCACCAAAAACAAGAAAAGAGAGGCTGAAGTGTGCATGTGTGCATGTGTGTGTGTGCGTGTGTGTGCGTGTGTGTGTGTGTATCTGTGTGGTTTTTAGAGAGCCTTCCAAAGTAAAAAGGACTAGTGGTAAAAGGACTCTGTACAGAATCCTAAAAAGAGCCCCTTTTTTATCGTGTGCTTATCTACATACCTCCTTAGCTGTTTTGCCCTGAAATGTCTAACACACTCATGAAGTTTGATACATGCCAATTTCCTTGTTTTAATGGTCCTTGCTCACCCACTCTTTGATTCTCAATCCTTGCATGCATTGGAAATAAGTTCGCCTTTCTACCAGTAAGAAGCACTAATGCTTTTTTTTTGTTCCAAGGAGCGTATCTTAGTCAATAAACATTAGCCCATGTCAGGCTTGTTTTACTGATAAAGCCCAAATGTACAAATTGGCTCAAGGAACAAAGAACCTGTACTGCTTAAGACACCCTAAATGGGGAGAACAATATAGGAAATCTCAAGAGGGGGGAAAAAGAGGCATTCTCTTCTAAGGATGTACAGCAGTAGGTTTCAAAAACCACCCAGAACATCACTGGTTCTTCACATTATCAGGTTGTTTTTGAGTTGCCTGTGCAGTGTCCAAAGGATGCTGAAAGACAAAACCCATCCAAGCCACAGCCTAGTTACCCTGCTGCCGTTTGGCATAAGATACAGAAGTATTCCTAGCTGTGCCAGACTACAGAGGAGCTTCTTCCCTCAGTCTGTTCAAATATTTAACTCATCCTCCACACTTCAATAAAAACTTGATTTTTCTTGGTTTTAATTTATTAATCCATCAATAGCCTATCTTAGAGAATACAGACTTTATCTCATGTGATCATGTTGTGAAATGATAAAACTAATGAATATTGCATCATGCAAACAAAAAAGTCAAATATTTTAAATTAACAATCATGATGACAAAATAAGGCTTAAAGATAGAATGTATACATATATGAATAATTTGGAAAGGGAGGACATTGAGCAAGTTCCAGATTTTGGCAACCTGACAGGATCTGGGCAGCACAACCTCCTCTCTAACACTGAGATCTGGAAAGAAGCCAGACTACACAAAACACAAGAGAGGCAAGGCTACAGCACATTTTTCACACAGAAAGAAGAAAGGAAACAAACACACGGAGGGGATAAAGCTATAAGAAGAGAAGCTAGATGTTCTCAAAAACAGAGATCAATATTCAAAACATCTGGGCTTCCAACAGCAAAGTCCCAAGACGGCTGATGGTCCACAACAGAGAAGCATGAGTGAAAAGAGAGGACACAAACAAACTCGAGGGGAGACAGGGAGAAGAGGGAAAGAAAAAAAAAACAAGGGATATGCACACAGTTGGACTCTAATGTGATTGTGAGATAACAAAAAAACAAGAGGTCAGACAGATGCAAGGGTTTTCAGAGAGTTTACAGTATTCTCACTGGGGGGAAAAACATGGATCCAAGTACTATTACTCAACAGATTTTGAATTAAATAATGGTGATAGGTCAAAGGATAAACAACAAACAAAAAGTTAAAGATGAAAAGTTAGTTTTATGTTTATATTCAAAGGTCTCAACAGAGTAAAATTGTCTCATAACAGGAAGATTTTTTTTCCAGGACGAGAAAGCATATTAGGAAAAGGCCCTGCATTCAACTTACATCTTTTAAACTCTGAGGACAGACAGAAGTATTTTGTAAGTAGTGAGTGCAGTGATAAGGTTTAAGGAAATTGGAAGTATGAAGGCCTTGCCCACTTAAAAGTCATCACTTAAAAGTCAGCTCCTGATCTTGGCTTTAAAGTAACATAACGTGGTTAATGGAGAGAGTCTAAAATTGGTGTAAAATTGTTCCTGCAGACTAGGCAACCAGCATTGTCATAATGACCATAAAGACCATACTAACTGAGACCAAGACTTGACCAACACTTGAGTGTGCTGAGACTGAGACTGGGCCAAATTTCTTAGGATCTGAGACCAAGTCACAACTAAAACCAAAGCACAGTGAGACTGAGTCAAGACCAAGACTACACAATTATATAATTATGTGATCATGACCAATTAGAGGATGTAAATTCAGGAGCCACACTCACACGGATTTACTTAGGTCAACAATACTTGCTTCAAGTGCTGAGGAACCGGGGAAACCTGATGAGAAGTGGGCTACTGGTACAAAAACAAGACATCGATGAACAAGGAATGAGAATAAGGAAATGTTGAAAAGCTACTACACCAGTAACCCCAGTGAGAGGGGTTACATTTAGAGGACCTATCAGTGTTCCATCATGCATGAATGGCAACTGCTTTTATTACAGACTAAATGAAAGGAAAGTGAAATAAAGAAGCAGAATGGGGAGAATAAGGTCCAAGCTATCAACACCTATCTGCTGCTGGTCATCAGGTACCCCACAAGCATATTAAGCTGACAAAGGGTGAGGAAGATGGTCCCAAGTAATGAACTGCTCAGTGAATACCTGAGGCTGCAGAAACCCAAAGAGGAAGAAAGGCAGGAACCATCATGGCAGGACAAATTCCTGCACGTTATGCACCACTGGCAGGTACAACAAGTGGCCGATATCAAAAATTTCCTACCAGTGGCTGGAAAAAGACAGCACAGAGGTACTAATCACTGCAGCACAGGAACAGGCTCTGAGTACAAGATCAATAGCAGCCAGGGTCTGCCACACAAGGCAGGAGTCCAGGTGCAGGCAGTGTAAAAATGCCCCTGAGACAAGCCTGAACAAAGAACAAAGAAAGGAAGATCCGCACACCAAAGCGCAACATTAATAAGTAAGGGACGTTTTAAGCACCAGGCTTTTTCTCAGACTGCTTTAGTCTAGCTGTATCATGTTTGTTTGTGTGTGTTTGCGTGTGTGCATGTGTGTTAGTGTACAGGATGAGGGTGTGTTTTTGTGGAATATTTCTTTAAAGGCCAAAGTAGTTAGGCATACAGTTCAGCCAATCAAATTTAGTTATGTGAGTGTCTGCCCAGCAACAGTGACAAGTTTCTATAGTGATTAGTCACACCTGCAGTTCAGTGAAGAGACACACCCAGGGTGGTGTTTTTGTCACTGGCCAAGAGTGTATATCTGTTTGATTCTGCTCTTATATGTTTGTGACCAGCACAAGTTTTCCTACTATACAATCATAAATTAAGTATGTGGAGGGAAATATGTGTTGATGAGTGCAAATTTAAGAGAATTTTTTAGACAAGATTTTGCTACACACAAATCTGTTTTTTGCGATATTCTTGAGAACCACTTGGCAAGGTGCTACCAAAAGAGACAGTGCACCTCTCCCAAGTGAGCCACACATCATGATGTGTTTTTTGTGCACATGCTCCCAATAATCTGTGCTGTAGTTCCACCATAAACAAAGTAAGAAAAATAAGTTTGACGAATTATACTTAATGTTGCCTATGTGCTTTGCACATTAGGCACACTGAATGAAGAGCAATAGATTTGTTTTTTTGTTTTTTTTTTGTTGACATATCCAGCATCTGGTTTGTATATGTTGCCATCTTGGAACAATGCCATAACTGTGGTCGCAGGTCTTTAGTAAATGAGTGTCTGCACACAGTGACAGCAACATGGGTAGTTAGATAGACAACATGTGAGACAGTGGCCTCCGGTTACTGACAAAGGTATATTAAATGGATGGCAATCTTTATCAAAACTATTTTAGACATCAGTGATTTGTTGAGTGAACAGATTAGATTTGGATAGAATAAAGGAACTAGAGGAATATTGGTCCGCTCGAATACAGGCCACATCTCAAGTGAAGGAACAATACAGTGTAATATGTATACTAAGGTTAACAACTAATGTACTGACTAACTAATGATAGTACTAACAATTACTAGCTGTAGTTATTGGAACAAAGTCCATTCTATTAATATTCTTGATACACCTTTTGGGAATATCTTAGTCCTCTAAATGTCCAAGGAGTCTACATTTAGCATGTGGTCTCAGACATGGGACTTTATGAAGTCAGGGGTTGTGCATTTCTCATTTAGTTAAAACACAGGTTCTGCCTCTCTTTCTCATGCCACAGCTCTGCAGTTGATCAACTCTGAACACAGTGGAACAACTTAACCCCAGAAGATGTGATAGAGACAGATCTCTGCAAAGATGCAGGCACAACAGCTTCTGATTTGCCAGCACTTGGCCAACAAGAGTCCAGTTTTATCCATTTCATTTTCCTGCAATTGGCATTAGCCAGAAGCTGTATCAAGTCCAAGCTTGGCTCTCCTGGCTTTCCTTCCTGTCATTCTGGAATGGTCTGGTACAGTGACTGAACTCCACAACAATACTGAGAAAATGGGAAGTTGTCCTTTCCACCAGAGAAATCAAGGGTGTAAAAGGAAAATAAACAAACAGAAACAAAAACAGAACAAAAAACCAACAAATTGACAAAAAAAGCAACAACATGTGGGTGGAGGACTGTCAAAGTATGGGTCAATTCATGGTAAGAAAGTGTGTAAATTAATAGAAATTAATAGAAATACAACACAGCAGCAGAATTTATAAATTGTACAGTTAAATCTCAACAAGTAGTGCCAAAAATAGCTCCCACGCTTTTTTTAGAGTAGTTTCTTGGGTTCAGTTTGCTAAAACAAATCTGTTCCATCTTAGCAATAGAAACCTTTTTATTTAGCCACCTTCTAAAACATGGAGAATATGGAGACTTCGAGTTTAGTCATTTTAATTTTGCTGATCATGCCTGTTTTGAGAGCTTGCTTTTGATGGGAGGGAAGGGCCATTGTCCCATCAGAAGAGCCATAGATCACCAAGTTGCAGTCATGCTGAATGTTAAATAAATGTATCTTTTTGAAAACCAATTGCATTCACCCTGCCAGAAATGGTCTAATATTGGATATTGCCATAATAAATGTGAAAGTGAACCCTCAGCACTGCCACATCTGTCACACATTGGAGACGTGGATTCAAACATTTTGCAAAGTTTAGTTTCAGGATCATACAGTCTGTGTATGACTTCAAATTGAATTAACTTGTATCTAGAGTTAATAGAACAGCTCAGTATATTAGGCCCTCTTCTAGAGTTCATCCATCACTGGAACACCGAATTCTTCTGCCCAGGCGTCCCTGAGATGACTGGTACATGTTTGGAACTTAAAGGAGTGACAAAATGAGAGATCAAATGTGTAGAATAACATAAAAAATAAGACTCTGAGGCTTAATTGAGAATTCCAGGATAGAAACTTGTATGAAATGCCAGATTTGTAAAGTAGCAATAAAATGTGATTCGTTGAAAGTGATTGGTTGAAGGTGATACTTGGTTTGGAGCTGAAAGAAAGAGGCAAGTTTATTATCTATGTAAAGAAATGATTGTACGCTGTAGGAGTGTGTTCTGAGACATCGGACAATGCAAAGAATTTTTTTTTTTATTTAATATATTCAGTGAGTTTCTAAGAATAAAGTAATTACCCAATACTTTGTAAGACTGCTGTACTATAGAGAAGAGCAGCACTAGGGGAGAGGTTTTCCAAAATGGATAAGTATTCAGTTTTTGACCAGAGTGGGGGAACAGTAGATCGGTCATCACAAGGGGAAATGTTTTGGAGGTGGAACTGTGGAAATGCAACCATTATAATAACATTTATGCAGCCGATCACTGAGAGAGAGAACAACTTTCAGGTCCTATTATTAATAAGTAAAGAAGTAAAGTGCTTAGTAACTAGTTTAAATGGTAAAGAATTCTAGAATTCATTGCTCAGATTATTCATCCAAGACGTGAAATCATACTTATCCCAGTTAATTGTTTATCCTGACAGTCTACTAAATGATATATATAGGTCAAGAGGTTGGGAACTGGAACTTCTGGGTCTGATAAATAGATCAATACATCATCAGCATACAAATTAAGAAAACTTTCAACATTACCAGCTTGACACCATGGATACCTGGTTGGCTTCCGGTACTTATTGCAAGTGGTTCCAAAACAATATCAAAAAAGAAAAGAAGAAAAAGGGATTGCCCTGTCTCACACCATAGGCAAACTAAAAGTTTGGAATTTGTCTGTGTTCGTAAAAATAAAAGACACTGGAAGAAGGGAAAATAAAAGACTATTCTCACCCACTCAATAGAATTCTCCCCAGACCCAAAGTGTTTCAGTGCCTCAAACATGTAAGGTCATTCAATCTGGTGGATTGCCTCTGGCCATCAAGAGATAAGATGGCAGCCTATGTATCTCTTCCCTGTGCTTAATATAGTGTAGAAGCAGATCAACATTACTAAATTAAACCCACCAGGGACAAATCCAGTCTGATTAGTGTGCGCAATTGTTGAGATATGGTTACCCAACTGTATATCCAGAACTTTAGTTATTACTTAAAAGAGCAATGGGTCTGTAACTTGCAGGATTGGACTCAATCTTTCCTTTTTTCCAGAGCAAGCAAATGTTTGCTTTGTATAATGAGCTGGATAGGGCTATTTTTCCAAGAAACACTTTGTAAAATTCACAGCCAAAGCCAAATTTAATCATAAGAAGTGAAATTTAATTGTGAGAACAGAATGTGTAAGCATACAGAGAGTTGAATGCTCAGGTAGACTAAAAAACAATTTCAAAACAAATGAAGTTTCATAATATTCAATTCAGTTTCAAGTTTATTGCAATTCAGTTCCAATGAATAAATGAAATTTCAAATTATGCTTTGAAGTTGCATAGTTCAAATTCCAAAATGGATGATTTCAATCTAGTTTCTAGTAGCACATTTTTCAGCTCATAATAGTGTTGTACTCATATTTCAGTTTTAAACTGTATTCATAATTGGCCTGTCCTAAGCTGAGATGATTTCTGACAGGGCTATGGTCTGATACCAAAATATAAAATCGGTAATGCTGGGTAGTAGTTCATAAGATATCAGGAAGTAATCAATCCTAGGGTAAGACATGAAGAATTTAAGAACATGAGAATAAAAAGAAAAGTCGTTAACAGTAGGATGCTGTGGTTGCCAGATCTTAACCATTTTCCTGGTTTTAATTAGGTTGTTCAAAGTTTGTTCAGAGGCGATGACAGGGGGTGGCTTTGTTGCAAGTCTGTCTAAACAGCAGTTTAAGATGCTGTGGAATCATGTCAAAAGCCTTGCAGAAGAAATCGAGATTATAAATATTTGGGCATATGTTTTCAATGATTTAAGATGTGAGAAAACATGATCCTATATAAGCACATGGTCGAGACCCTTTACTTTCAGTGAGATCAATGTCAAATTATTATTTATGCTGCTATGTGCAATGATACTGATACTGATATCCCGAAAGATGACAACAATATGGTATCCACCCTGGGGAACAGGACATAGTAAGAAACAACGCACAAAAACATACACTATAATGCAAAATGATAAACTTAACAAGCCCATAAACAGATCCCCCACCTGCCCACAGAGCGTTTCCCAAAACAGCTCAGCTACAGCTCAAGCGGCTATGCTCACTGACCCAGAACACAAGGCTTTCTCTCTACATGTTGCTCAGCTGATATCTGTGCTTAACTGTGGTTGAAAGAGTATCAGGTTTTACACCTCACATTGTAACTATCAGTGGCTCATGGCACGTTAGTTGCACGTGTTCTCACTGTTCACAACTGAGAGCTTGTTGAGATGGTGACTGAGATGTGTTATTTTATACAAGCATTTTTTTCTTTCTCAAGCATATGCATCTGTCCTTACCACCAATCACAACCTGTTAAGGCAGTAAGCCAACATATGTGTATCATCCGTTCATTCAATCATTAAATTTCATCTGTCCAACAAACAACAACAACAACAACAACAAAATTAAAAAAACAAGTGAGAATTAGTTTTTTCTGTATTTACCAAACAAGAAAAAAAGCTATTTGTTTTCTCATCTGCGTGTAAGAAAAATAAAATAGATGAGGAAACAAAAGACAGATAAATCAGTTTAATGTTCTTTATTTTTATTTATTTGTTTTCTTTAAACCTACAATGTCATTCTGCTGCAGCTCCACTTTCTGCATGCCCAGTATGTACAAGCTTTAAACATCAGCAGTTACAAAGTAACCAATAGTATTACAGAGTAGTATTTGAGAAAACTTCTTTGTAGTTTTACTCAACTACTCAGTAGTTTTGCTACTTGAATACCAATAGTTTTTGTTTAAATTTAGTAATATTCCAGTAATGTCACTGTATCACTAGTACTGAAGTACATATTTTCAGTACTCTATCCATCATTGGCCTGGGATTCTGTCAGACATTTAAATAATAACTGCTCAAATAAAAACAACAAGACAACAACAAACAAACAAACAAACGGAAAGACACACACACACACACACACACACACACACAAACACATCCCTTTATATGTTGTGACTTGCATTGTGCTTTTGCCCCCCTACATGGTCAGATACACATCCTGCACTTCTGTGTGGCTTCAGAGTTCATTGCTGTGTTTGAAGTGTTGTGCAGATGATTTTTCCTTTAACACTTAAAGGGTCACTGGTCTTGCTGAGTAACTGACACATGATTAGTAAATGCTTAATTTTTTCTGGCTTCCAATTGTTTTTTTTTTATTTTTCAGTGTTATCGTTTGTGATATTGAAATGTGATGCTGTACTATGCTGCAGAGCTGTTCTTTGTTTTATAAGAGCAAATAAATAGGGCAAGATATTATTGTGGCAGTTGTTGCCAGGCGTTTTATAAAATTTCTGTAAGATGTCAGGCATTTCTACCACAGTAAACTAATTTTTCTTTCTGTTGTCAATGTCATGTAAAGCTTCTCAAAGCCTGAGCCAACATGTGGGCATAGTTTTTCTGTTACAGTTTTCACAGTATCTCCTCTGTGCACAAGCACTTACTGGTTTTGAGCAAAATAAATACATCTACATAGCATTGTCTCATTTATTATGTGCAGTATTGATATGATGACACAGTAAACAAAGTGGAATGTTTTGGATCAAGAGTACACTGTGTACCCTGTACACTGGTAGTAGTGACTGCATAAGGACAGAGTCCATAGTTATGTCTACTTAAAAAGAGTAAATGTTTACAGCTGGGATTTTCACTCAGTTGAGGTCATCCCTCAGTTAATTACAACCCCCCCTCTCATAATCAAAGACATGAACATCTTTTAGTTACATCAGTGCGGTTTGTGAGGAACATAGGTGTTAATAACAGCATCATCAAAAACAGCTGAAAGGTCAAGGTAATGCTGTGCTAAGTGCTGCTCTGTTCTCATTTGTCCTTCTCAGACAGAAGTGGGTCTCTTATCCTGGTGAGGGATGATTCCATGTCACTGTCATACATGTCAGCAGGTACTGTGGCATTTGGTAAAAGATCTAAGGTGATTTTCTGTGGTGTTCCAGTTCCTGCCAGCTGATCTGATCTCTTTCCCTTCAAAAACAGAAAACAGCAATGAGGTTGTGGAATACATAGGTAGTGACACTATGTTTCTAGTGATGTTAAGTGGCAAAACACCTCTGAAATCAATCACAGTGAATAACTTGCATACAGTGGTAGAAGTTGCTAACTCTATCAACTCAAATGAATGGAATCAAGTCTCTTAGTGGAGTATACTTGTTCTTTTATGAGTATTTTTCAAATCAGCAACCTTACTCATACTTAAGTATGCATTACACCATGTAATTTACTTAGTTACATTAAAAACGTGTAACTGAAGTACTGAGTGCAAATCAATAATGTCTCATAACGAACTACCTGAAATATTTTTGAAAGCTTTTTCACTGTCATGCCTTCAATTCCAAGTATCACTCTTCTGGTGGTGCTGTAAAAGCATGAATGATGCATCAATCACTGCGTTCCCAGGTAGCCTGTTGCCCTGCCAATTAAGCTCAATTTGCATCTGTGCACCTGTTTTGTGACCGCCTGCATACACTGTGTGTCTGCGAATTGGGAGCTGCAGCAGAGTGACATAGGACATAGAAAATGAGAAAATAAATAAGTAAAAGTAAAGAATGATGTCAATTTAACTTATTTTCTTTCTGTTTCCTCTTTTATTTGATTTTTTCCTTTCATGCAAATGATATGAAACAAATATCTTTTTTCAATGTTTTGTTTATACAGAAAAACAAATAAATTAAATTCTTGCACTTTTTGGGGGATGGGGGTTGTTGGCCAGATGGAATTGAATAATTGAATGAATGGATGATACATGGACCAACCAAGAACTAAGCGACTTTGTTTTTATTTTGTTTTTCCTTTTTTTCAAATTTTCTTAAAGTTTCAAGAGCACTTTTTACATTTTGTTTGATTAGACTTTAATCAGAAGATGCTCAAAGAAACATTTTCTATTGATACAAAAATTAATGGTTGTACAGCTACTTTAAAGTGTGCTTTAAAGATGCAGTCAGTAGCAACGTACGTTGCAGTTTGTAACCACAGTGTTCAAACACACTTCCAACAGTTATGATAGCTATCATGAGCTATCATGAGCTCTAACAGTGACTGAATGCACAAACATGCAAAAAGCAGTTTGCAGGCAGACACTGAGCAGCTTCAAAGCATGCATGCAGTACTAGATTTACACTCACAGACATGACTATAAAAGTTTGCACAAATACAGCTAACACAGAGTGTGCGACAGTCAGCCTGCAATGTCAGTGTAAGAATTTTATCGTAACTTCTGTGACTTGGGCATTAGACAGAAAAGGATTACAGCACAAACTCCATAAAGTTATTTCAATCGGTTGATAGTAGGACTAAGAGTTTATTTAAAGTATTATGCTTGTACTTACACAGCAAGCTACATAGGAATATTACATTTGTTGTACCAGAAAAGTGGTGTTAAATTGGCACCTGCCTGTCCAACAGAAAGCAGGTCAAGTATGCTCTCTACCCCTAGTCGCTGCTTTAGTGCTTGAAAGCAGGCAAATGCTAGAGCAAGATTCACTTTCATTTTGGAACAGGATTTGTAGGCTCGCCATTTGGTCTCACTACCCCTATATCTTTTTGTCTTGGCCACTGACTTTACCTCCGTATCCACCATTGTCTGCGGTCTCTACAGTCACTATGTTTTATTCATTCCCAGCCTCACCAGTGTGCTGTCATTTTCTGGGGTAAATGAGCCCATTCTCTGCCCAGAAATGTCCTGATTAAAAACAAAACATCAAAATAGAGAAAGAGGGCAGGGGCTCTGGAGACAGAGTCACTATCACACATATATAAGGGCCTAAAAGTGATGATTGAACTGGATAATTGTGTATTGGTCTATGTTTTTAATGAAAATTCTGCTGACCCTACCTTTAATGATTTAACTAAATACATTGAACCTGATTTTAATCCCACATAAACATTTTAATAGCACATTATAGTATTGTACATTACAGTATTGTGCATAAATCTAATGCTTGGTTCACACTCTAGTTTTTAAATCTTGACTTATTTTAAAGCTGTTGGAGACCACAGATGTAACCAGGGGTTTGACTGAGTTATGATATTTTAGTTTTAAGAACACAAACAGCAGACAATCAATCAAGACGGATGAACATATGCTTGGTGTTTCCATTAAACAAATTCAGAGAGGTGACTCAAGGGTTGTGGCAAGAGCTAAAACATATTTAAAAAAGAAAGAGGAAAAAACAAATAGAGCAATAAAAGGAGAAAATAAAATGGCCAGAGTTGGAATGGAATAAACATGGTTTATATGTGTTGCACCTGCAGCTGGAGGCAAGTTGGCAGTAATTTTTAAATTAAGGTAGCTCAAGCTATTGCCACTAACCAGCAAGTGTGTTATATCCAGTTAGTGTGATCTTCCAGTTCGCTGGCTTAATGGAGTTCAGTTCAGCGTCTATCTCTGTTATTTTTTACACTACAGGATTTTAAACAAACATGTTTGATATTGACCATTTAGATTCTATAGGATCAGAGGCTGTGGTAGAACCACCACCCTAATGATCACGTCTGTAACCTCTCATTTGACCACATAATAATTTCTGAACAGTATCAAATTGGGAACACCCCTGTGATTGTGGGAGTAGTCCGTCTGATTATTATCAAATATTGGGCTAGCTTAATTCTGCTTTTCCAAATCCAAGCATTTGTCCTGCTAGAGATTTTGTTTTACACTAAGTAGCGCTGAAATTAATTTTGTGCCCTCTCAAATCTTTTGTCCTACTGTTATGGTTTGCAATATGGACCCCAAAGGACAACAAAACTGATGAAGATCAGAAGGCTTAGTCTTTTAGGGCATGAAGGGGGGATGAGGGGATGAGGGGCAATGCCAATGCGATTAGCACAGGCAGGGGGTCCATGAGTATAAGCAGGCAGACAAAGAGTGAGCACATGGAGGAGACATTAAGTCCAACCTGAAAATGAAACACAAACAAAAGAATCACTATTCCAAGCGACATGGCATGTCCCTGCCACTAAAAAAAGGGAAAGTCCAGCAGATGTGCCTTTGCAGTGGTCAAGTTGAGAGAGAGGTATTGTCAGATCCAAACACCACACGCACACGCACACACACACAGAATACATGCCAATACTCTCGGCAATTTCCTTGCATACCTTCATGATCCGAACGTGTTTCTGGTTTGCCATTTAGCAGCCCGTTCTAAAATTTTGATCTGAGGAGAGAGGATCAAGGAGCAGGTAGGGATCTCTTAGGAGCCATGATCAAAGGTTGAGTAGTTAAGTCTACATTTTGTTCTCCAGCATGGAACTCCAAATGCTGTTTTATTTTATCTATTTCTTTTAATTTATTTTCATCAAGTTTAATACAATTGTACATTCACCATGTACACAGACACAGCTCATACATGAATGTCATGCAAGAAAGTCCATGGATTTTGGCATCTCTTAATGTCTTTTTTCAGTTCCTGCCAACATTCGTCTGCAGAGAACACTTCACTTTGGGCAGGTGCAGTGCACATAGTAGCAGTACTCTGTTATTCTAGGAAATTTATTTTTTTCTATTTGTAAGACCTTTCAACAAAAAAAAGGTTAAACCTGGTCAAGGAAATGAGATTTGTTGCTTTCATTTGAGATGTTAATGTAAAAATATGCTAGACATGTACTGCAGCCAAAAATGACAGTTTTCTAACATCCTTTATCCTATTTTTCTAAAGGCATTTATCCTCTAAAGTCTAAGGTGAAATAATAATCAGTGTTGGTGTAGACTGGTTTAAATGGATCTGTGAATAATCCTCACTGCTTAATGTACAGGCTTGTGCTGGATTAGTGCGCAGAGGCTAGATTACTAACAGGTCAAGAACAAACAAAAGAATTTAAAATAAAAAGAGGTTGTTCAAATCAAAACCTTTTATTTTAATTCAGTAGACTGAGCATACACATGCCTTTCGGTCGGGTAATGGACAGCAGTCACTTTGTTTCATTATATTGTAACCTTTGTATCTCTTTACATTTAGTAGTGGGCAGCACAAAGCATTGTAGAGGTGTTTTTAATTATGTGGACAGGACATTTTCAGGTAGTTGAACAGATACTATTTAAAAGAAGATTTTCTGGCCATGTCCACTTCCTCTACTCCATGAACTATACCAATGTTCTCAGTGTATTCAGTGGCCTTAAGAAAGTCTCTTGGTGTAAGGTGGTTGTGCAGCACCTCACGGGCAGTAACCTCACAGGCAGTAATAACTTTAGGGATAAAGGTGTGGTTGACCTACACAGCCCTGAAGAACAGCCATCTTTAATCTGTCTTTGATGTGCCAAAAGCCTGCTCTTTTGTGGAAGGCCTAAGCATGATGGCGGCTGTAGCGATGCACCTTCCCTTCCAGTGCTTCTCTGTATCAGGTGATCATCCCTACATGTATTTTAATATAGGGGTGGCTGCTATCCCCAACAATAAATTTCATGCAGACAATGTGAAGACAAGCATTAAAATAAATAGTTACTGATGAATCTTGATGTTTTAGAAAGGCACTTTACTCTCACCTGACCAAGGATACAGTCTCTGTAGACTCTGCTGTTCTTCAAGACTTGTGTCATGGACAGAGCTGGAAAATGAAATGGTACTATGGGCCGTGTGCCAACCAGTATTCTGTAATCAATATTCACACCTCATGTGACTGGCACTGTGTGTACTTTAATGGCAAAATCCTCATCAAATCCCCCATGGAATGTAGCCCCAACCTGTTGTCAGCCAAGAAGTCTTTCTGACCGTTAAGTACACAGTGAGGCTGGCACATGGAAGTTGAGGGGGTGCAAAAATTGGGTGAAACCTACTATCAGTCCATAAAACTGAGGAAACTGTTACACCCCTGTTTTTCATGGGATAATGTTTGTTTTTGTTAGACAACTTGCAGCTATAATTGTGCTATGCTTAGGGGTCAGGGTTTGCATGCTGTGTTAATAATATTTTAGTCTAAATAGTTTTAAATAATTAAATTAGTGTAATAAGCAATTCAATGAAACAGGATTTCATGCTTCAGTTGTCCTCTTCTGCATCTTGAATGCTCCTGTTCCTGCTTGAGCATGTCCCATGTGGCGAGTATACAAGCTCCTGATTCTTGTGCAGAATACTAAATCTGTAAACCAATGTTTTTGACTTGTACCTTGGTGATTACTATGAATAAATGTAAGACTCACTTATTCTGTCAGCTTTTGCTCCAAAGACTCAGATTTTTTTTGTCTTGATGTAAGAAGTTCTAATTTGTCCACAGACCTGTCTGAGATAAATACAACAGACCATGCACATACATACACACTGACAAGAGTTGGGCATAAAATAGATCCTTGTGTTACACCACAAGTCAGGTCTATTTTATTAAAGAAATGTTTATCAATGGCCACAAAGAATTTAATTAGGACCAGACCCACTAAAGATCTGTGCCTAGGAGACAGAACTAGTATTTCAGTAATCTAGCATACTATTTGGATCTGAAATGCAGCACTAAGATCTCATTGCAGAGCTTTTTCTCTCTATTCTTAGGGCAAAACACTCTATTGATAAAGTTAATCCAGTATTAAATACATGATTTTTAGTGTGTAACCATAATCTTACTACATCTTAACACAGTAGTTTTGGCAGGGGTGCAAGCTGGTGTGATTGAGCAGTAAAATCAGCCTGTGGATAATGTATTCTCTCTTTTAAAAATACGTATCATATCACAAAAATAATTTTTGAGAAGTTTTCTAACTACCAGGCAGTGAATACTTGATAAAATATATTCCAGAACTTTAGAGAAAATGTGAGTTTGTTAACTCTGGGTAAAGAGAAAGTCTTGGGTTTTCTGCTCTAGAAACAGAGACATTTTTGAAATTAGTGCCTGTTTCTAAGGTAACTTTTGCTTTGTAGTTAGTATGCTTGTTGGGGGTGTTTATTCAAAAAACCCTGACTTTTGTCTTCTGCTGCAGCACCTGAAAGAGGAAAAGGAGGTAAAAAGGACTAAGGTTGTGGACAGGGAGACCAAACTGGGAGACTAAATTTGCAGGAAAGTTTGATTTAAGTCCTTACTTGGATGCATAACCTCTCTGTTTGTTAAGGTTTAGCATCTGTGTTGCTCAATGCATCATTTAATGCTGCTTTGATTGGTTGGTAGAAGTGGGTTGTAGCAGCTGTCAGATGGCAAGATGGTCTTCCTAAATTTCTGACACAGAGTTTTGTCTCTTGCCATCTTTGGCCGCAAGCCAGGACAACTGCTTTCTGTAAACCTCTCTCACTATGCGATGTAGGACCACTGATTTGGATTCAAGCAAAGATATCGCTGTGTTAGCTTTCATGTGGGACAGCCTACAGTTACATGGTGTATACTGGTATACCACATTCAGTATTATGAACATCTCAGACAAACTTTGTCATCTCATTAGTCACTACAGTCATTTTAAAGACAGTTAAAAAATTTAAAAATCAGTGGCAGGGTATTTATTGATGTATTTTATGCAGTGTATGTGATGCAAAACTGTAAATGTATTTTGTTTACAACAGTACTTGTTTCTGGTTTCTAACCGAAACCCTATTCAAAACAGTCAAATGTTTAATATTACTAACTCATGTCCAGGTTGTAAGACTCATTCTTCTCTCTCTAGTACACGTGGTGGTTTTACTGTTGGAAACTCAGATTCCCAGGATGCCAAGATTAATCAATTAAGAGTTAAGGATTACGTTTAAGAGTTGTTCTCTGTACAGCTGCAGAGACAATCCATTTACTACTCACAAGTAAAAACAATAAAAAAGCTAATAAATTGCTTTTCCTATCATCAAAAGAACCTGATCAACATGATGGGCCTTTTTTTAAAATTTTGCTTTCAACAACAGCAGTGATGCATCTTTGATAATATCCATGCCTTGGGTTATAGTTGAAAAGAACCAGTTTGTAAGGTGTAAAAAATGTGGAGGCACAGCCACTCTCACAGGCTGTGACCTCAAGCTGCACTGCAATAGTTTGCATTTGAATGTGGAGCAGTCAGAGGCCTGTTTCTGAGGTCTGGGGGTATCGTGCTTTTTCCCAACACAGGAGACTGGATTAGTTTCTGCCAAGAAAAGGAATCAAGTACCTCGTGCCTTTTGTCTACAAATGAGGGTAAAATAGCAAGAGTACAACATAGGGACAGGTCAAATGAGAACATAATGAGGATATTTTCTGTTGTCTGTTAATTTAAGTTCATTTTTATACCAGTTCCTCCATATAGTCTTAAGCTTTAGGTAATGATAGTAAACATAAGATCACTGTACATGTAGCCGAAATGAGTTTACCGCACTTGGTGGCAGGACTCACTCTGAGCTTTAAGGCAAGAAGGTAGAACATATGGTAGATGTTCAGAGTCAAGTTCCTGTGCCTTTGTGAACCCAGTTATGATTGTTCAAGCATTTGCTTAGGATGACTACATACATACAGTGATGAATAACTCATGGTGAGACTTTGAAACAGCAACTTTTTACAGGGAACCTAATGTTAGCTAGTGTTCAGGTATCAACAAAGGTGTGTGTGTTCCAGCAGACTAGCATAACATAAGTTAAAGTGAAGTTCAACCCTGCCAAGATGTATGTGGAAAAACAATGGCAAAAGAAAGAGACTTATCTCACTTGTGGTTTGAGAGTTTCACTAAGGCGTAACCAAACACTCTCTGAGAGTTTGTGTCCTCCCTGATACTCAGAGAATACCAGTACATTAAATGTGTCTTTTTTCTCTGATGTTCAAATCCTGAAAAGGGATCTGTTTATTGTTACACCCTATTTATTTTTAAATTAGTACTCTCTGTTGCAGAAAGCACAAATGTGTTAAATTTGGATAATCCTCAGAGAGAGAGGCAGGGAAAGGGTGAGCACTGTGGCCAGACAGGGACACGCTCTAACGATGCAGATGGTCAGGTGAGGTATCGGAATGTGAACCGTAATGCAATTTAGTAGCAAGAGCACATGATAAGTGTAAGTTTCTAGCCAAATAAGTAGATCCTAAGGCACTCCAGGAACTGAATCTGAATTGGGTGCAGTTACATAATCAGAGATACTCTGATCTGTTTCTCTTTAGATTAAGATATGAATGGACGACAGCAATTTTTCTATGAAACTTTGCACTGGAAAATACATACTTCAAATCAGCAGATGTTTTTTAAGGAAGTTATAGGTAAACAGTAACCAGCTGACCAAAATAGAAGGAAGTGGGGGGCAGTGATTTTCCAGAAGACTCAAACTTTTTTTAAAAAAAGCGAATTCTGATAGTCAGTTGTGTACTCAATTTTTTTGTCTTGAATATTTGTAATGAAAATGAAAATTGATTGAACATTAAAAAACACTTAAAAGAATTCAGGGGTGGGGCTCTTGTTTTAATTCACCCTCACACCCCTCCTGCATGTCCATACCATGGTTATGGCCTTGGTTCTTCAGGTGAACTTTTGGTGACCATACCATATGCTAGGTGTGAAGTCATGTCAGAGGCTTTGGAATAGACCTTAAGTCCAGAGGAGTGATGTGCTGTCCAAAGTATGCAGATGTAAATCACAACACTAAAATAAAAGAAACTGACTCGTGACACAGTTGTTGTCAAAAAAAGGGGAGACAAGAAGAAAAAAAATCTGGAGGTTTTCATCAAAGGTTCTAAATGATAAACAGCAGAATGCAAAAATGATTAAAAATTACAAAAAATAATATTTAATTCCTGTGTTTTTTTTATCATTGCCTTATGTTGTTTACACCCAGTACAGTTTCTTCTAAAACATTCGATCCTTTACCAATATTTCCTTCTTGAATTCAAGTTTCCTTTTGGATTTGAAAATTTAAATTCACTTTTCTGGCTGCATGGAGAGCTACCTCTCCTAGTGTACCACAAAGTGTTTTCCTTAATAAGTTTCATTATTAGGTGCTAACTTAGATCATGTCATGTCATGTACATTTCAAAAAAGTCAGGGGTGAGGCTGTAGTTATGACTTCTTTTGTGTGTGTTTGAATAGCAATTCTGATCATAAATGAGCTTAAAATGGGGAATCAATGCATGCAAAACACAAAAAATGTCAGCAAAGCAATTCTGAGCCATTTTTTTTTCAATCTAGATGCCAAAGAACAAACAAGTGCAACAGAGTTATATTGAAGCTGTGACAGGATACAAATACTTCTAGGTTATAAGGGGTTTTCCAGTTGCCACTGAGACCTGGATTCAGATAAGTAGGTTATCAGAAAATAAATGAATGTCTGGTTCTTGAATTAAGTTTTATTTTGTGATTAGCTGATATACAATACATTCCATTCTGCCAATAGTTGAAAATGGATATCTCAGTGTACCTTCATGCCATATCCTTCAATCTGAGGTATATATAAACACAGGAGTACCAACTGACTTTCATCAGAGATCAAACTCATCTTATCTTTAAAAGGTCCCCAAAAACCTGTTTTCTCAAACAGTGTTTCGCAGTGAGTGATGGGGTCCTACATGGTGACAAAGTGATTTTGGTTGGAAAATGGTGCTGCCGTATATTTTTATGCACCAACCAGAATTTAGTAACAGCTGAATAAAATCTCATGACAGCTGCTGGGTTGTTTGCTCAGGGTGAATAAGAAATTAAATCTCATTAGACCACACCCATAGAGAGCAAATTAGCTGAACATTAATCCTGGCGTAATTTGTTATTAATCAAGGGGGGCATCAAGGAGAAACTAAACTCTTGAAACCAAGTTTTCAGGGGCTCTAAAACTGCTTAATTAGTAGATTATTCTATGTTGAGAAAGAGGGCAAATAATAAAGTGGTTAACTATTACTATGAGTATTTGTATAATTAGATTTATCCAAGGACTACAATATGATTTCAGAGAAAAAAAGAAAATTTTATTTATCAAACTGATGAAAAAAAGTTATGAAAAGTAACAATTATAACATAAAAATGTGAATTTCAGGCAACAAAAAGACTGCACCTCCACGTCATTAAATGACTATGGCAGATAATGGAAACATAAATGGACATAATTGTTAAGATGTTAACTAATGATAAGGAGGTGACAAGACATGACTTGAGGTGACCTATCCCACTCAAAAATGACACAAAACAAACAAAAAACCCCCACAAATTTTAGCTCTTTTAAACTATAACCCCATCCATTGTAGCCTCTTTGTGTTTCTGTCTTTTTCATAATTCTGATTTTATTCTCTTTCAAAAAATAAATCAATAAATAAATAACACTAGTGTAACCCAGAACAGAAAAAGCAATGATACAGAAGGAAGGGCACCTTGTATTTGTTGGACAACTGCAAGTAGTTAAATATTCATGCAACTTTAGAAACATCTCTGGTTAGATCTCTAGGCTAACAATACATTTTTATTCTTTATGAAATATCAATATGATTCTCCACATTCTGATTAAAGTTTTTCTCCATGTAAATTAACAGTTAATAGATTTTGTCATGAAATACGCTGATAAACCATATTTTCAGTCTGTACAATAGAGGTACTAAAAATTACAACTGTCATGGTATATGTACAATTTCCTACCTACAAAGTACAACAGCTAGCATGTAATAAAATATGTAAACAAATTTCTTGTTTTTTGACACAGTTGACTGTGACAGCAGATAGAATTCACACTTCCAACATTTGATTTATTTCTGTATACACATTTGTTAACAGTGTTGTAGTACTGCATTTGTTTCCTGACACCTCCATAAAAAAAGAGAACAATAGGCAATGAACCAACATACAGTTTTGCAAAAAGATAAAACCACCACTGTGCATCAATATTCAACCTTTTCTTTAAGAGATTGTTTTTTTTCCAAGGTTAACATTTTTGTAGGGTTCAGAAAGAGGAGAGGGCTAAGTTTGGATCTGATGATGAAGAATTATTTGAGAACATGGTCCAAGTTGAACACTGTATACTGGACTTTTACTGTACTGAACTTTACTGTAGAATTAGGATGGCATGCATTTTACAATCAGTTGCTTTTTATCAAGATAAACAACCACTTCCTTCCACAAAGTGAGTCACTTTGTCTCTCAGACAATGAGAATAATTGTGGTGAATCCGATGCCTTAGTGAACAGATTCTATGAGATCTGCCCATGGCAATTTGCTCACTTTATCATTTTGTACACAGAAATACTGTAGTTTTCTTTTCTTGCGGTTCTTTTTGTCATTTTGTTTCTTTTGCTTAAAGCAAAAATAAGTTGGACACCACACTTGTATTATGTATAAACCATAAAAATTTCTCATATTCTGATATAACAAGAGTCCTTTTTAGTCTCACAATGATGGTGTGCCTGACCCCCTCTTGTTAAGCACTACATGTTGCTTACATGCTGAAAATGTAGAAGATTATGAGCCTTTTGTAATTAACAATTTTACAAAAAAGTTTTTTGTTCAATGCCAAGGATCACATAGCTCTAAAAGTCACTTAGGAGAATGATGTAGCTGTGAAATATTTCTATACTGATAACGTCTCTGACCAGATAGAAGAGTTAGGTCTCTAAAGTTGCTATTTAGCCTTGTCATTATGCTTACAATAGTAAGTGTGCTTTATATTACAGTACATATCATCAGTTCAACTACTCAGCACAGTATGAGATTATTCAAGTTCCACATTATACCATCATTTGTCATAGCTCCTCACAAGGAAACTGATAAGTAAATGTTCTCTTAGTGCTTTCTTTCTTCACTCTCTCGTGTTCACGAAAGTCTCACAGTCACACATAATACTCCTTATCCTTGTTTTTCTGTTTCTTGTTGCTGCCTTTCAAGCTCTGCTGTTTGTCCTTCATGACTGCGCCATTGCTCTGCACAGCTGAGTTGGTTATGTAGTTTCTGCTCTCGTCCACCTGGTAGGAGCCTTCATCCCTGTTCCTGTACTTATACATGGCATACAGAAGGATGAGGATGCACAGGGCAGCGGCCGCCACTATTCCGATGACCATCCCGGTGGTGCTGCTAGATTCACGGACCACTTCCGAGGGCCCTGGAACTCGCCTGACGCCCGGCTCTGTGGGGAGTGCTGTGGGTATATTACGGAACATTGGGGAGGTTATTAATGGGCCCCTCAGCTTGGTGCTGTCTACCTCAAAGGATGTGGGCAATGGAAGCAACACTAGGTCGGGCTGGGGTTTTAGCTCGCGGTTATTCATATTGCCAGCCGGCTGTTTGGCCGGAGCATTGTGGAGGGTTGCGGTGGAGGCAGAGGTGGCGGTGGTGCGGCTCTGGTCGGCGGTTAGTGGTATGGCGGTAGTCGTAGCCCTACCGCTTCTGGAGATTGAAGGTTTGTTAGGTCTAAGAGTCTTGGGTGTGTGAGCTTTGTAGCCACCTTCAAAGCCTGACGTGGACAAGGTCTTATCTGTTACCAAGGAGAAGGCCGTGTAAAAATCTTCATCATCAGTGGGGGGCAGGTTAGACTTGAACGCTTCCCCAGAGCCATACCCCGATATCACCAAGCCATCATCATCACAATCATCGCTGCCTCGGTCCGACAAGCAAGGTACCCCCGCCTCAGTGGCCTTGGACAGGGACTCTTTGGTGGTCTCAATAATGGTGAGGAGTGGGTGGTGGGTTGAGGGAGTTGGAATGAAGGGTGCACGAGGAGCTAGAGAGGGGTGCGCTAATGGATCCTCAAGTATTGGGATGACTAACTCAGCTCCTGGGGTTGAAAACAGACAGGTAGTCATGTTATTTTGCAGCATGGGGGTTTTATGAATTTTATGGTTTTATGAACTGAATTTATTACATTGAGACAGAAAGTGCAATCAAAAACTTTAGAGACTGTTGATGTCACACACAAACTGAGTGCTGCAGAGTAATTTGCATGTAACAGGAACAAGCAGTATCTTTTGTGAGTGCATACAAAGGTGACATTGCTTGATCATCAACAGCACACTGAGGCTACAACCAGCAGACCAAACAGTCTGTCCTGTGAAGAGCTTGCAGTCTCTTTTGGGTAATGCAGGGAGAATTAGTCCCTAGGCAAGGGAAATCTGTGACATTCTGAGGCTTCTGAGGGACAATGTAGGCTTAGACCCAAGCTTCAAGTCCATGGTGAGATAGTAAATGTGCATGTTCAAGTGGTCATTAAAAAACTTGTACTTGCTGATGAGGATTAAACAACTGAAGCTTGGAATACTTAATCACAAAAGTTACTCCTTGCATCCGTGACATGCACACTTCAGTGCAGCACTCTGCTTGTGTGCAAAAAAAACAGTCTCTTCTTTTGATAACACCTTTTTTAAGAAAGCTGGCATATACCTGATATAAATTTAGATATAATTTTCAAAAGGCTTAAGAGGTGTTCAAAGATGAGCCAGGAAATCAGGCAAATTTTGCCCAAAATTCAACTCCTCAGTGTTGTCAGGATTTTTCCATTTATGTCCTAACTTGTCATAAATGGAAGCTTAGTCTTGACCCCCCCTTACCGTTTCTTTAAATGCATTATGTACAGCTTGACTATCTGTGTGTGACACAAAAGCTCTTTCTAATATGTAGTTACATTTTGTTCAACTGTTGCTCTACTACATGTTTGATGTGCGATATGGTCACAGTTTGGTTAGGTTTAGGCTTCACATCCCCTCAGTTAGGTTGAGGTGACAAAACTATTGTAATATGTTGAGAAAACAAAAAGTGAATATGCTGCTATGAGCGTTCGAGTACATCTGCCAATCGAATTTTATAGTAGTTACTTGAAGCCTGCTGGGCACACTAATGCTCCAGGGTTACCCAGTGCATTAAAGTGATGCCAGGGGATCAGGATCAAACTTTCATATGTGATAAGCAAGGCATGAAAATGGGTTTTAGGTATGAATAGATCTCTCTCAATATCATTTAAACAAGGAATGTTGTGTGCCTAATACAAATAAATAAATATAATATTCAGAGGAGTAGTTACATCGGATTACATTCATCTTGTAGTTATTCCCCATATTCCCCTTTTCATCCTTTATTGGATCTCATAATCAAAACAGCACACGTAGTAACATTAATTTAGATGAGATAAAATTAGGTAATCAAAACAACAGATTGCTGTTACAACAGAGACACCATTCTGATAGCAGAGTTGGTGCTGAATGGCTCACCTAGAATCTTAAACCTCTTGCTTTTCTATTGTAATTCAGGAACTGTAGTTATAATTCTACAAACATTTCTCAGATTCAGAGCTGTGATCTCGAACTAAGTGCCATATGTCAGTAAGAGGATATGAACAACCAGTCCGGTCAATCCCACTTTGGTTACGTAACAATGTTGAATAGCAAACTGAGACAGAGAAAAATAAGGAAAGCTTTTCATCAATAAAGTCAATCAATGATTTCTTCATCCACAAGAGAACACTTGAGGTTGAGTAGGGATTGTATGATACAAATTCTAGGAAATGTGTTATTTGAATAATATCTAAACATTTATATAATAATGGGCAAACTGGTGCTCACTTAGAGTTTACCACCAAGCAATTTATGATCAGATTGGAATAGTCGGGATCATATCCATGCAAATGTAATAAATAAGGGCCAGTGCTTTTTTAAGTGTTAGTTACAAATGCATTCTAGTGGAACAGATAACTAACTGGATTTCAAAAAGCTTTACGACATAAAAGGGAGCAATGCCTAGCTTTGTTGCTTTTTAATTGGATTTGACTGTACTGTGTCTTCATAATTTTTTTTTTTTTTTGGTTTTTCTTACAAGTAATTCTTTCCAAAAAGCAGCTCTGTGACCAAGAAAATGCTAGTGAATTATAACTGAGACTTTAGGTTATATGTCAACGGCAAAGTCACCTGAATGTTCACTCTGAGAAATACTGGTCTTAGTTTAAGATTTCATGACATGTCCTTCCATATGATGTGTGTGACAGTTTTATTTTGTTGTTAGCCTATTACTCACCAGAAGACTGGAAAACCATTTTACAAAACAAAATAAATAAACTCAAATATAAATAACTACTTAAATAATTTTCATTCGTCTGAGAGGCAACAAATGTGCCGCAATGGAAAGCTTCTTCTGTCTGTTGTGTGGTTGTTGTTTTTTTCTTTTTTATTACTTTCTGATAGGCCTGCTAACAACAGAGGTTGCTAAAATGTGTTTTTTTTCCACAAAATGATCATATATGACATCTTGTTTCATTAAACAGGCTTGATCATCATGACTAAAGAGCAAAAAATTGTGTTTTTTTAAATTTAATTTGAATCTTGAAAAAAACACTCACTACAAGAGATGCAGTTAGTAAACTACCTTATACAACAGTATATGTGGGTATCCCAACTGCCAAAACTTGCCTACCAGTTCATTACTAAGGGGCTTAATTGTACACATCACAGTAACAATAGCAGTCTTTAATTAATTCTTTGCCAGTAACTGATAGTACTCTATTTTTCTGGCTGTGTTTGTCTCTGTGACAAAAGTAACTGCTGGTTGTCTGCAAAACATTTTAAACCATAGACCAGCTGCTTGTTAGACAATTAAGTTTCATTCTGTTCAGAGTTTGTTAAAGCATGGATGCAATGTGGGACATGGCTGCTTTAGAGTTCTTTGACAGAGTTGAGCCTACCCAACACAGCATTTCAATCACAACAAAATATTTCAAATACTACCATGCGTCTAACACTGTAATTATGTTACTCTGTATGTATCTCTTCAGTCCTTGCAGATTCTGAATGAAACAGCAAATTTAAATCATATTTACACCAAATGAGTAAAGCGTGGAGTGAACATTCAGTGCCACTAGCACTGCCATCAAGTATGCGTATACTGACTCTTTGATGCACATTCTAAATTATAGATCAATGAAAGCAGTTATTATGACAAACACCACCATTTACATTCACAAGCACACAACATTCTAAAATTCTAAAATTTCAAACAACAAAATACATTAAGTCCCATTCAATTACCGATAATCATAGCTTGTTCAAAGATGCAGCTTGCAAGCTTTAATTGCTGCTTCAATAGATGTTTGTAGGCTTATTTGTCTCCGATGAGGTCAATTTCTCATAGGTGATACATGTAGCATTTTGTTTTCATGAAGAGTATCACTGAGTGCTGAATGGTGAGTCAGCTGATATTTCATTTTTGAGGTTTTTTTTATCCAACATGGGATATAATTTGTCAATTTGCAATTCCATTAAAACTTATGGTGCAATGATAGGATTTGATTTGTTTTTTGTTTCCAGTTCACTGTGAATGAGAAGGGTGATTGATAAGTCCATGGCTTAAGGCAAAAGGAGATAAGTTATACAGCTCTCATTACATGGAGGTGCAGTTCAAATCTTTAAATGGTTATGAAGCAAGTTTGAAGGTAATAACTTTAATGGTCTTTATGTTCCTGGTAATTGCAAATTGCTAGTAAACACTGTGGAAATGGTCAGCATCCATTTTGTGCTGACATTTACTACCTTCACTTTAGGGGCTCACAAAGGAAGGTTTGCAGTGATAAGAAGCAACATCAGGTGCTGGTACCCCTTCTTACAGCATGGTGCTGAATGTAAACATGGAAGAGAGAGATGACTGGATATCTCCTTTTTTTAAACACTGCTGACTTTTACAGTTTTTAATTACCCAAAACAGAAACACCATAAAAGTTATGGACTTCAGCGTTTTTGCAGAATTACTTAAAGAGTCAAATTGCTTTAATTGCTACATGTAACACTTTGCATCTTCATTTTACACAAGCTGCATCTTAAAAAAAACATCAAAGAAAGTGAAACATAAGTATATTGTCAACTTACATCAACAAATTGCCCGCATGATTTAGGCATGAGGAAAAGAATTTACAAAGGAAAAGTTGTATAAGAATGTTGGATAGCCGCTTGGTACCGTTACAGATCATTATTATCCATTGTAGATTGTGTTCTATCTTATAACACGACGGTACAGGGAGGCAACAACACATACATCCACACCACATAACAAAAAATAAACACCATAATTCTGTTTTTTTATGTTTTGTTTTTTCCTGGTAAATAATTTGTTTTTACAAAAAATGTGTATCTACATTTTTTTCATTGCAATAGACTTCATTGGTATCTAAAATCTATTCATGTTACAGTTTTTTGCTTAAATTGTCATTTGTTCTTTAGTGTAGAATGGATGGATGACTTTATATTTTAATATCTCTAAAGACAAGGGAGAAGGTGAAGAAGGGGTGGGACCTATGAACATACTACATAGGAAATGAGGGTGATGAGGGTGACAGTGTAAGTCAGTTGCCATGTCCATGTAAAGGCAGTACGAAGCGGTCGGGCGGCATTAGAGCTTTTGGCTGTAAGGAAGGGATGGGGATATACAAACAATGAGCAATATACATGCCCATCTACAGAAAAGAACAGAAGAACTCTAACACTGACAAGTCTGACAAACCCTAAACTGCAACTTCTTAGCCATGCAATTCATTTGTTTTTTGTCTTACAGTAAAAGTATTATTCAGCAAAGGTTAATTTGTTTTTTCAAAATAGATTTAATAAAAATCTGAAAAATGGAAGATATGTGAGAACTGGATCTGGAACTGCTTCACCTACTAGTTTGTGAGCTTGAGGTTTACAACATTCCTGAAGTTAACCTGATGGTGTTTTTGTTTTGACTTTCTAGTTTTTACATTCAATATTTGTCAGAAGTGCACTGGAGGAAAAAAAATCACACAAGTTAGTCACTGAAGTAGTTCCAAATCCCAAAAAGTCAAATTATATCAAAAAATATTTCACACTATGATCTAAATATTATCTGATTGACAAAAAAACAAACTAAACATACTGAATAAGCCATAATCAGAACCAAAATGCCAGAGATCAATTGGATAAATACAAAAAATGTGACGAGTCAAAACTACCAAATGAAAAATGTTAAGATGAAAGAACAAAGCCATTTAAAAATTTTGCACACACTGCAACCAGTTGCACACAATAGAAAACAGACACTGTTGAGAGAGGCACTCGACTGGAGGACGGGCTCCTCTCTCATGTGTTTCTTGATGACAATCTATCTGTAATGTTAGTCTTTAAACATGAAGCGGCCGTGCAGTCTGGGTGTACATCAGAGAGAGACGGTACTGGCTGAAAATGGGTTATTTTTATTATTTTTTTTGGTTTTGTTTTAGTTGTACTGCAGGATGTTGATGCATGCTTAAAGTAAGTTGCATTTAGGGAAAGTAGAAAAGAAACAACACAGCAAACTGGGGGCAGGTAAGACTGACCAATGTTAGAAAAACAGGAGATGGACACTGTGTCCCAATCCCTTACTATAAACAAATAGTTAATTCACTTAATGTAACAGTATGTACTGCCAAGAAAGAACATGTGAAACTTATTAAACAACATGTGTGCAGACAGACTTCAGTTAAACTTCAACTTTAAGTGTAAAGCTACAGCCAAATCGCATGTGGTTCTGTTGTGCATTACACTGTGACTCATTAGTAAGAAATATCGCCACTGTCAACATTTAACAAAGTCAGTATGCAAACTGACATGGTTGAGTATATATTTTGTCACTTTTATGGTC
>JAPZDV010000007.1:22307142-22343106 GCA_029814665.1 Acanthurus lineatus
AGTATATATTTTGTCACTTTTATGGTCTGAATGCACTGCATACCCCAACCCCAGCCCCCTGAAATAAAAAAAAAGTAAATTAAAAAACAACAACAAAAAAAAGTGTAGTATGCAATTGGGACACAGCTGAAGTTTAACCAATAGCACTGGGGAAGTGGAAAGAAAAACACAGAACATATACTACTAAAATTTTGTCATGAACTTGATGTGAAATGCAGTTTATTAAAGATTTAAGTGTGATAAAGGGTCAAAAGACAAGTTTAAAGCGGAAATCCATAATATTGTGTGTGGTTTCTGTACTGGCGTAGATGGCAGTTGGAGCTGGAAGCTGCAGTTTATGTGAGCCTGCCAAAACAAAACTTAATCCAACTAATGTAATTAGAAAGTGAAAGATTTCAGCTGTTGAACTTGATGCATGAAAATGCGAGCATGTTATACATAACGCCTCACTTACTGGCACCGTGACAGTTGTCTGATGTAAGAGCCAAGAATAACACCTGAACCCAACTTGATGCCACACAATAAGGGGCGCAATAAAGAGGTAAAATGAGCACTTGCTTTATTTGGACTGGGGGGTGTTGTTGTGCTTGCAATGCTCTGCCTGCACACAAATGCCAAAACAGGCACTATTGTTCCCTAAACATGGTAGTAAACATCTGTACATAGATGGGGAGAGTGCAAAACAGATGTTCTGTCAGAATCACAGTTACCCAGTGTGAAAGCAGCTGTTATTCTGGTGGAGAATCAGCTGTCAAACTTAGGTTTAGGCCTCAACAAACAAACTCAGTGTGAAACACATAAATTTATTACCTCAATTAAAAGGAAATCCAATCATTTTAATTGACTGAAAAATATTATGGATACCAGCTTTAACCTCACATTGTCTTTCAACTTGTGACTAACTGTTCTGTCTAATGCAACCCACATGGTTTTTCCATGTAGGTAAAAATAAAATCAGGAAAGAATTCCATAAGATGGCAAATGTCTGACTGTCCACATGTTGAAGTGAGCATTTTGGCACTTTGCTCTGCAGTTTTTCATCTTTTTGCATCACCTGCGGATCCAAAACAGCCTTATTTTTTAAAAATCTATTATCAATGAATGAAATAGATAGGACTGTGCTTCACACTTTACCAGATGAAGCATTTATGCTAACTTTTGAGCCAAAAGTTTTTTACAATTTGATCAAAAACACTGCTGAGCCTACTTTTACTTGACACATTATCTTAAAACAGTGTTGTAAGTCTCACTATATATGTTATGTTTTATGACTAGCACTGTCAGTCTAATGAAAATAACCTGGGCATTATCAGGAAAATGTATAATCATTAGTCGTAATTAGTTTTTGTGCCAATAGTTTATAGTATATGTTGGAATGACTATGATTTCCCCAAAAAATGTGATACATATTTACTTTTTTGTCAACTAAAACTTCAGTTTACAATTGAATCTACATAAGAGCCTTGTCAATTTGCCATCTCATGAAATAAATAAATAAAGGAAAGGTGAACACGACAGGTTTACAACAGAGAACAGATCACTTGATAACTTTTTCAGACAAACCAGACAGACAACAGCCTAACTGACAAAATAAAGACAGTTTGGGGTAAAATAGATGGCATTCAGTTGGAACTTAAACACGAATGCAGACAAAGCAACCGAGTTAGTGTAAATACAGGGGCATGAAGTCAAGGATCAAGCAACCAGCATGCACAGAAATGATTAGAGATTACTTGAAAGAAAAAGTTACAGAGGAAAATACTAGAATTTGTGGCAAAATAAATCGTTTTATGCCATCAACACCAAAATTCACATTTATTATAGTATTAGGGAGGAAGCTGACAGGTGAATAAAATTAAATTGAGACTAACTAAAGAGCTCAATGGTTTTAAAAACTTACAGCATCTCCTCAGGATGAAAAAGTTGATAGCAGGAAAAGATTTTTTGCCATTTATTTTCCTCAGAAAACAGAAGGGATGTTATGCCGCATGGTACAAAGCCGCATGGTACCCCAGAATATATGGGAAACATGTATCACCCACCAAAACGCCATACCACACATGATGAGGCCAAAATACAAGAATGTGTTTTGGATAATTGGCGAAAAGACGGGGATGATGTCTCAAGAACAAAATATAGAAAAGAGGGAACAAAACAAGAACTAGCATTGACTCCCAAAATGATACGACAAACAAAATCTCAAATCAAAGCATGCCACTGTCAACGGCAAAGTGATGTTAGGGTTAGAATGTTGTGAATTTCTGTGTAAACATATGACTGGATGACTGGGGCCCTATCTTTGTCTTTCTTCACAAATCCCCATGAATCTTAGGCTACACAGCACAGCTGTAAACCCATTTACACCACAACCTTCCACGTAGTGTTTGAAAAAATTTGGGAATGACCTTCCAGAGGAAGAAACTAATGTTGCTGCTCCACTATGAACATTTTACCTGAGGGAATTCACAATTTGTTGTTAATATCTGACATAAAACTAAAAAACTTATTTTGTTGCTTAATTACAGCGAGTGCAACTTACTAAAACTCTGTTCACTCAGCTTTTGCTTTGCAGAATAACCAGATCATTTTAGATGCAAATACTCTTGAGCTAAAATTTGCTTGTATGGTGAACAGGGTCTAGCTAGAAAATAAGATACTAGTTTTCTGACAGTATCATATAGTTAAGTTTGTTTCAGTGTTTTAGGATGTAATCTGTATAATATTTCAACATAATTTAACAGCAAAATGTGTAATAAACCCACAGGTTCACTAAGCCAGCATTAGTGTTTCACATACCATATGAACTACACGCTTTTTATTTTGCAGAAATTTGGCAATAAAAAAATACTCAGGACTTTCAAAATAAAGCTTACTTAAATCAATTTCAGTTTGCAATTTGTCCATGTTTGGGCACTAGAAATCTGTGTTTAGATTGTCCTACTTCTTCTCCTAAAACAGCTTCTGCAAAACAATACACATCAATGATTGACTTCTCACAGGAATTAAACCCTCCTGTCTCCTGTGGAAAGTCCTGCATGTAACTAACCACCCTTACCCCACCCAACCTCCACCCCACATTCAACTCTAGACAGACTTTCTTGCTCTCAACACAACATTAATTCCTTGTTAGTGTCATTATCGCCCCCTGCTGGCACTGTAACTTAAATACGTGTTTTTTGTTCTTTGGGTCTCATGGTCTCATGGTCTCATGTCTCACGAGTCTGTGGATCTATTACACACTTTGCTCTGAGACCAGGCTGAAAATTCTAATGCTGTTCATGTAATAAGTGACTACCAGATGAGTGCATTTATTTACTGTAGCAAGCTTCTTTATTTATTTATACAAATATTGGACAGCTTAAAATTATGCCACTTACACATAACAGAGGCTATTAAAAAGGTGTTATGTTCATGGATATTATATTTTAAATTATGTATAAGCATTCAAAAAGCATTATCTTGAAACATTATGTTTTGGTTGTTTGTTTTTTTAAACAGATGACACAAACTAAAACATTTTTAAACAAATTAAATCTTAAAAAATCGTCAGATAAAGGGTCTTACTGTCATGCACTTCAGATAGGTGACACTTTCATATTTAGCACTGAAGTGACAAAATGACCGCTTGCTGTTTTCTACAAAAGTTAAAGTTACTAAAAAAATGGAAATTCCCAGATTCTTTCAAACTGATTCTCTGTTATCACAATACCTAAACATTTTAGAATTTTGAATATTTAGATACAAAAAAGACAGAATAACAAGTACACCTAAAAGCAAAATAATGACCCAAAAAAAGGAAAAACTTGTACACAGAAATTCAATGATATCTGTTCTCTATTACATGTACCAATGCAAGCCTGTGAATATGGAGAAAAACACAAACGAAAACAAAACGAAAAAGACGTTACTGTAGTCTGGACAACACGCTGCATTTTAGCAGAAAACAAATCTGAAAACAAAGACTGTCAAAATGTGATGTTTTAAAATGAAAGTCAGTGGAGCGGTGAATGGCAGGAGCAGTGAACTTAAACACAACATGATACATTTTGCAGCATCAGTGCAGAGAACATGGAGCACCATCATACAAATTTTGCACATTTGTGATGACATGTACTAACTCTTATAATTCCTCTTAGTAGACAAAATTTGTATACATATTGGTGACCATGTTAACCACTTTGAAAGACCCCATGTGCAAGTGTAGCTCATGATATTAATGGCCTCCTGCGTTACTGCTGTCAACTAGCAACATACTGAATGAACTTTCTGTATGATCGATGTACCAGTTCAAATATTTTCAATTTGAATTTGAACTTTGTATATAAACAATCCAGCTTTCCTTGGATTGGGTAATGTGTGGTGCAGCTTGCAATGCTTACTGTCACTACATTGGCTGTTTTATGAAGTTACACTTTGTCTAACCATGGGGGTGTGATGCTTTGAGGATACATCGATCCTCTGATGCAGATGAGTGAAAGCACAAAGAAAGCAAGCAAATGCAAACTAACCTAGCCCACCTGCATGGCTAGTTTCACACTCCTCCAGGTCTTCGTCATCACTCGAACACTCTGCAGATGACACATAGTCATCTGTTGTATGCTTCTTGGATGGAACGTTGGTCATCAGAGGTCACAGCCAGAGCAATGATTTCCAAACACGTATCCACAAAAATCCATCAGCAAAAACAGCACAGAGGGCACACGAAGACAAGAGAAGATATACAACACAAGTTAGGTGAGCATGAAAGTTTATTGTAGGCTTTGGGAACAGTAGTTTGATGAAAAGATCTTAACTCAAGGTTCACTCATTGGTCTTTTTTCAGAGCTTTCAACTGCAACTCATTCTTCATCTTGTGTGATTCAGGTTTGCTCAGATGTCAGGTGACAGGCTCAGTTGATATAGTATAAAGCTGGGCATAGCTTGCATGATTTCAGCAATTCTAACATGGTTTTTAGCTGCACAACTCATCTTATGGAGTAAGGCTGCTGTTAGTGTTATTTGCGATGCAGTGTACAACTGGGAGTGAGGACTGCTCATCTGCTCCTGACCAGTCAACAGATGTTCTGATGAATTTCTAACATGTCAAATTTTGGTTGGCCTTCATCAGCCTCCCAAAATGTATGATCTTTATTGTTGAGTATAGCTGGTTTACCTCAAATTCTGTCTGCAAAATAGGCAAACCATACTGTGCTAAGCATATATACAAAAGCACCCCTTTTTAAGTTTCAACACACAGGAACACAGATGACCAAGGCTGCATGTGTCTGCCTTGTTATCATTGCTGTTACTGTGCTGTTGTAACATTTTAAACTTCTGCCACTAATCAATCTTCTACCTTCATGGGAGATTTTGAATGAATCTTCATTGGCAAGGGCTTTGGGCTGTTTTATTTCTTTCTTATTTGACACATACAGCTTGAGCTTTCAGGTCGTAGCTTGACAATTGGAGAGTACACTTTATGCACATGAATCTTTAGAGTTGGCTTAAATTTGTAGATAAGTTACCTGTGCAGTCGGACTTGGAGTTACTAAAAATTCTCTAAAATTGTACATGGTTACCCAGCCTTAGGACGAAACATGAATCACTTGATAAAGGTGGAAATGGTAATCTCTGTCTCTTTTTAAAGAAGATATCTGGAGTCTAATGGGAAAATCCTCCATGATCTTCCACTGAATCCTGGCTGATAACCTTTAACCTCCAGTGCGTTGAGGGGTTTTGGGCAAATGTTTGCAGACAGCCCGTGTTCCCTTACCTTTTTTCCCCCCAATTTTAAATTGTTCTGCACAAAGTCTTAAAGACCCACAAAAGACAAAACAATCAAAACAAAATAAAACAAAAAAACTAACAATGCAAGTTTTAAAGCAAGTCTAATGTAAGTCTTAACTGGTGTATGCTGGATTTTCTTTTATGGATCTGTAACTTCACATGTTGTACACATTTTGATGTTTGCAAATTAGAAGCCCACAGAGGCCATGTGTTTATTTCATCTTTGGAAGGAGTGGGGAGAAATTCAACAGATGACTACTTTATTTTTAAATGGAATACCTTCAGTCTCTGTTGTTAGACATGTCCATTCAGTCTCTTGTCCACGGTCCTTTGACTGTTCCCCACAGCTGTCAACGGTGATGTCATGATGATCTTATACACCACTCCAGTCTTCCTCCTCCTCCTCCACCTCCTGTCTTTAGGGTGTACCAGTAGAGATCTTAAGGTGTTGAATGTTTTGTGGTAGTCACTTTTGTGACCTGAAGACTCTGGCTGGATGTTCTGACAGTTCAGCAATCCGCCAATTAATCACTTCACCTTCCACTCCTTGTACTTGTTGACCTAGTTTGCCCCTTCTTTATCCTCCTCCTCACTGACAAGATGTTTTGCTCTGTGTAGGAAGATACTCTCCTCTGATCTTTATGTTGTGGGTTCAAACTGAGATACTGGTCTGTGTGAGTTTTACCGTATACTGTGGTCTTTGTGTTCCTGTCAGCACTCGCAGAAACACAAGTGTCTGTGAGAGACTGAGGTTGAAAGCTCAAGAAAAATCTAATAATTGGACCTTGAGTTAAGAATTTGTTGGTGTAAACAAACCTGATGTTTAAAACTGAGTGCATGTCAAACAAAATTTCATAGAAATAAGATTCTATCAAAGAATAAAGTTTATTTGTAACTGTCTAACAACAACATGCAACTTCAGTACAGCTCTGAGAGCAATCATTACGCAGTAATTAAATTGATATCTGATCATTCCAATGTTAGTCCCGTCCCTGTCATTCAAGAGGCTGTTTAAAAATTCTAAACATAATCAAATAAATGCATTAAAAGCTTTTTTTTTTTAAATATTACTCCAATTGTGTGTCTTTTGCCCAAGCCTTAATGTCTATTTTCACCTGATATGCTGAGGTCAACCTACATGTGAAAGTAAAGAATAGGTTTGAATTTATTTGTGATTTTCTTGTTTTTCTATCTTAAAATAATAGTCAGGAGCCATTTACCTTTAAACAGTTTGTGCCTGCTGAGTTTGTGGCGACAGTGTTGATAACATAAAATCAAGTCCTTTTTTTGGAAAAAATACATTTCAAACATGTTTCCAATGTATTTGTGGTCAGAAAAAATATCTGAGCCTCAAGCAGCTGGAGTCAGTCGTATCATATGGATATCATTCATGTCTGTTTGGGTTGTTCTTATTATTGAGGCATATTTTACGTGCATGTCTTCTGTCGTGTGTAATTTCCCCATATGTATAACTTATGGAAGTCTCGGCATACCTGCACAGTTGAGGAGGATCTGGGTTTCCTTGTGGTGGTGGTGGACATCATGGTGGTGGTCTCAATGAAGGTGGTGGACATCTCTGGAGACATGGCCGTGGTCTTGGCTGAGCCTGCCACACTGGGCACATCACCTACCAACCTCACACTGCCATTAATCCTGATGTTAGGGTTGCCCTCAGCAGCCATGTTCAACACCTTGAGGCCATTGTAATAAAGTCCAGAGAGTTGACCCTGAAAGGGCCGGCTGCGATCGCTACCACCAATCGCGACTGTTGCTTGGGTGTTGAAAATTGTTAGCTGCCGTCCTAAAGGAGACATCCAAATGTAAGACTTTTCAACAGAGAAAAGCACCAATTTTGCTTTACCGTTGTGCATTTGCTTTACCTGCACTGTTCATTTAGAACAAGACAAGGAATCTTATTTTTGTAAGTGCACAACAACCAGTGTAAGCAGTGCCTTGACAGCTTTGTATTTCCTGACCTTAAAGTTCATTCAGCCTGTCTTAATGGTATTTTGGTGGCCAGCACATGGAGCAAGAGTAGGAGGAGAGGCCAGACAAGGTGGGAGGATCATTTAAAAAAAGGAGCGAGTTGTTGGTATTTTGTTGAAAATTGGGTTTTCAACATTATACTTAGAATAGAAATTATTTCTAGTTGAATGTCACTCTGCAAATTTTGTGACATAATAAATAAAGCAAACTAGTAATAAAATAACATTTAAAGCTGTCTGCATGGATCTATATAGCCTACAGATATAGATAATTCTTACAGTATCGTGTGTACATCTGCTCAAACAGCTGTGGACAACACAGCAGGAAGGATTTGCTGATAATCTGAAGCTTCTTTTGTAAGAGGTGCTGCTGTGCCATTACACACTACCAGTGTTGTGTCAACAAATAGTTACAGACTCCTCTACACACATCAGACAGGTCAGGTAGAGGTTAGAAACCTGAAAGTAATAAAAAGCATATGTGTGCTAACATTATATAAAATGTTTTTACTTCTGGATATAACTCTTTAATCTTCTCTTACATATAGAATTATTTTACAATTTATAGGTTGATTTATTTACTGTTATTTATTTTATTATTTAGTTTTATGTTTATTTTTTTCAGCCCACATAAAGTTCTATGTAAAATTTCACACATGGGTTTACATTCATGTCCTTCCTCATGACACTTAGCTCAGTGGTCTGTTTTTAGAAATGGAAAGCATTGGTTTGGTTACATGTACAATTTCTACAAGTTTTAAGTGAAAAGAAAGAAATTCAAATAAAAGGATTTATCTTGGGAATATAACTCAACAATCAGCTAGTGGCTCGTCTAAATGCAGACAATGAGCAAACATTTATGTCTCTTAATATAAGAGTGCAGAAGAGTTTTTTCACATTATATTAATGACGCTAAACACACAAAAGCATAGACACATGTTAGTTTGAAATTACCTTTCTCTTGAAACCACTCTTCTACGGGTCGAACGAATCCGAAAGGAATTTTCCTTTTAGCCATTTGATAGCGTTCAATGTCGCTGTTCCCTTTAAAGTTTAAAAAGACATTTATAAAGACATTTATTGATCATCAGCATCATGTCACCATGAGCAAATGCCACTTCCTTCTCACATTTACAATATGTTTAAAGAATTTTATCTGAAGATTACATTTTTATTAAGTGTGTTTTAGTTGTAGCATCAGTAGGGCTAATCATCTTTGGATTTGATTAAAAATAAACAAGGAAAAGAACAGCTCTGTGTATTCTCTCTGTGTATGCTCCACATGTGTCCTCTTTACTTTGGATAGAGGTTCACTAATGTCATGTCTGACATGGCATCATTTTTTTCTCAGCTGAGAAGCATAAGAAAGGCTACAGCTGCTGTGAAAGCTGCTATGAACGGGTAAAGCTGTCATACTCTGAGCAAAACAAGTGTACAGTAAATGAAGCTGCTCAGTTCCACCTTAACTGTTTATGTAGTGAAGAAATAAATAGTCCTGGTGTTGAAACAATCTTTTCACATTCCTTCTACTCAGTCTGAGCGTCAGCAGTCTGTGAGGCCTTTGGCTTAAAATCTTTGAGTTAAGTGCTTTATTTGAAGATTTTTTAAATGTATGTATGAATGCACAGTGGCAGATGCTTTAGTGTGTATTTCATTTTTCTATGGTGACTGTAATTATACATGTTGAGACTTAACATGCACAAGCTGTTAATGGAGGAACCTTGTTTAATGTAAACTGCAGCAAACAGCATTATCAGTGAGATTTTGTGTCATTAAATATTCACAATCAGATTAAACTGATCTGCATCTTTTTATTTTTCTACTTCATGTAGAATATATTTCAATCGAAGTAATAAAAAATACAACAAAAAACAGAGGATGAGCCCTTAGCATTACTAAGGGGTTTTAAAAATGTTTTTAAAAAATTACACTGGAAATAGCATGTGCTGCTGTACTGTAGATTGCTTACATCTTAATTCAGAGTGGATTATCAGATAATTTTTTCCAGCCTTGGATTACTTTAATATGACATAAGACATGGGGCATGGGACCACACCATGCAATGCACATAACAGTGGAGTTAAACATTATTTACAGTTCACTGGACAGCATGTGCCTCAAAAGAACTGAAACTAAAAACTACACAGAGGCACAAATAAGGATCTTGAATAAGAATTCCTCACATTAAATATATCTGATGTGTAAAATCTGTCAGTGAGGGCTCATATCTCACAAGTAATGGTAAAGCGATTGGACTCTTTATTAAAAGTCGTACAGCACAACATTCAGTAATCATTTCAACTTTAAAACCTCTTCATCTGCTTCAGTCAGAGTGGCACAGCAGGCATCATAACACAGTAGCTAAGCCTACCTCCTCTACTGCTGCTATGCGTCTGTGACTCAGGCTCTGCATCTGACCAGTTAAAAATGTTCAAGTGTATACTCCTGGTAGATGACATAGTAATGTGAATCCTACAGTCACGGACACGGAGATATAATATCAGCATTTTATGCATATGTACAGTGTTCTTCTGTCTGACAAGAATTCAAACTCATGGACTCATTACTCAAGTATTAAACACTTTTTAAAATTAGCCTTACTCTATTAGTAAGGTTGGAAAGAGAGCAGGAGTTTTACAAAGAGTCTACCACACTTCATTCTAAGCCAAAGCAACTGTAAAGGATGTTTTACAATGAAGAATCAAGGTCTAAGTCTATGGGCACTGCATCCTGCTCTGCACATCTGACATGTTCTGTCCGACTAGAAGACACCATCCGCTGCCCCCCAGCAGCTCCTGAAACTCTGCAATATGGAGTCTGTGCAGCAAGTTTGGAGCCACAAGAGTGACTGGGTACTAAGAAGTTTCACCCTCCAGAAGGAAGCTGGCAAGAGCGGCAGTGTGGGTAAAATTTTACAGCCTCACTGATGGGAATGAAAGGCTCAAGGCATCTGTTCACATCTGTTGGTCAAAGCATAGCCATACCAAAGTCCCTAAAGACAAGTCCTGCCATTCAGCCATCTTGGTAATGCCTCTGGGCAGTTATTTTGGGTTAACAGGGCCAGGCCCGGTCTAAGTGGGGAGATGAGCTTGACTGCACTCTCAGAGGTCATTGGGATATAAAAACTGTATAAATAGATTCAGCAGTGAAATCTTATATAAATCGCCAAGTATGTGTCTTTGCCCTAAAATAACATTAAAACATGATTTTTCCTATAAGGTTTACCTCTACTATGCATGTGTGTGTTATTTATGTGTGACATCTTTACAGTTAAACCCAGACAAAATTGTTGAGAGAGACTGTGCGCCATCATCAACGTATATGCAAGAATGCTTTTGCTAGCCTAAATGCTACATTGCTAAGTCAGTACTGTTTACTGTGGCTACAAAAGGATGACAAACACTTTATTTCAGGCTGCTAGTTGAATCAAACTGTCGCAAAGCTCTATTCTGTGTATGCGTAAGTGCAAATACTTGATTGGCTTATTAGGTTGTCAGTTCGACTGTTATGGAGCAAATGACTGCTTTCAAGTCAGGAGGGGCAGGATATGTACATATTACCGCCATCTTTGGCGTTATGAATTTCCCCCATAGAGTCCCATTCAAAATAAGCTGAGTAGAAAGTCTCATCTTACTATGTAGTCTCTGGCCATACCAACTCCACCCACTGTGGCTGTATAGGTGCCAGTGGATGTACCACTCTCAAGTGGCTCACAGTGGGAGTTAGCATACAGGAAAAGCAATTGGGAATTAGCAAAGCAACTGGGAGTGAGTTTCTACTGGCTTGGTGTTGCCTCAATCTTGACAGGTAGTTTACATGTCACCCCTGCTGTGGAGAACCCCCTGATCATTGACTGCCAACCTTTCTGATTGTTGACAGACAACTTCACCTAGACCACACCCCAGCCTGACTGGAACATTAGGTGGTCAGGAAAGGAAGGAAAGAAAGCTACTTCTGTGATAACGTGACTGCCTGTAACCACAGAGAGTAAGTAGTTTCAACCATTATGAGTTCACAGACCTTTTAAAGATTTCCCCTATTCTGTGTCAGCCACACCAACCCAGAAATGTTTGCTGTCTATGTTTCTGCAAACCACGGACATGCTGAGACACATTTACATATTAAATTTCATGTTGTGACAATACTGTGGTAAAGGTTTGGTTATGTTTAGGCACAAAAAAACACTCAATTAACGGGAGAGAGAGATCATGTTTTAGGTTTGTCGCCACAGGAAAATTTCCCGACTTCAAATTTAAAATACCGTTTGTCAGTTGAAAAAATGAAGTCAACAGTGGTTTTCAAATGGTCTGGAAAAGCACTCTGTTGTTGTTATTCTTATACAATGAACAAATATAATGTAACTTTGGTTTCCAGAAATGTACAAGTACAACATTTTAAATTTGGCCACTGGGATAGGCATACTTTGATTGTAACTAAATCCCGAAAAAACTCAAAATAATAGCCTTGGGGAGGTCAGGTAAAACCAGATGGGCCAAAACAACATCTGAGACGTCCTTGTATATGTCTGCAAACCTCAGATGTAAGTTCACAATTTATCGATGGAACAAATACATATCTTAATTTAGGAAATACCAGGGTCAAGATGTAATGTAACTTTTTTCACGCCAAATTAAAGCAAATTCAGTCCTGTAATCTGGGGAGAGAAACTGAATTCTCCTCTGCCTGGATACAACTGCATGGTGGAGACAGAGGAAGCACTGAAGAGTAAAAACAAACATATGTTGAATTATCCTACCATCTGGAATGTAGGATTTGTGTGTGTGTGTGTGTGTGTGTGTGTGTGTGTGTGTGTGTGTGTGTGGGTGGGTGGGGGGGAGTTCAACTTAAACTTAAAATCTGGGATCAGTTGTTAAAATAAATGAAAATTAAAGATTGTCATGGTTGATGTTGTAAAAATTAGGGTAAAAATGTGAATTAAACACATCAATGCTGATTTTAAAATGTCATGTGGAAATGTGAGAATGAAGTTGTTGGAGCAATATTCGCTGTCAAGAGTTATTAATAGTGATGAATGCACTGATTTTGGTTGATGAGTTTTCTGTGCAAAGTGGTTGTGTTAACTAGAGTAGTGAAAGAGGGCAGCCCTCACAGAGTTAAGAAAATAAGGGCAGTAGACATTACCTATAATGACTGACAAATTAAAAGGTTATCTAGCTTATCTGATATAGTTGTAAATGAGTTCCTAACCCAAACTGTTCCAGTGTGGTCTGAAGGTGGTCTACTTCTAATCTACAGCATTCTTTCTCAGCATAAGCCTCAAAACAGCATATTGTAAACTCTAGTGGCATTGGTTATGTTAAGCAGATGAATTAATCATCAAAAAGTCAGCTGTGGAACTGAGAAAAGAATTAAGCTCACATCACTCTTTTCACATCTGTAGAAAACATTTTCAACTCGTTCCAAATACAAGTGCTACAATACAATTTAATTTGTCAAAACAGCTGTAACATCTGGGACAGTTCATAATGAGGTATCTGAGGAAGTAGAGGATCTGTGATGACAGGGACTGGCGCAGATTCAGTGTGACTGGACATTTTTCGTCTCAGTCAGGCAGTGATAGCAAAACATCTTGTGAGCTCCAGTTCTTGCTGGCAGTAGATTCCATTCTGCTCACTGGCGGTCAGAAAGTCCTAATCTAAGACTGAATCTGTCTGTATTATAAGAGGAAAAAGTCCCCATAAAAATAATATTTGCCATCATCAAATTCTTAATTCTCCTTATTTCTTCTTCCTCTATACATAGAGTACATTTCTTTTGCCAGTTATGTTACATTAAGGAAATTTCAGTTACTTTGATAAGTCAGAAACTGTCAAATTGACACAAACACTCATATCATTTTCAGCCAAAGCAAGTTTACAGTTTTTAGTTAGCAAACTTCACTGTGCAAACTTGATTGTCAGTGTTGGGGATTTTTGTCGTTTAGGTACATTATTTAGGTGTTTGACTGCATTGTAATCAAACTAATGTTATGAAACTGACGTGTTAAAAAAATTGCTGAAAAACTCATCAGTTAGGGCCAAACACTTGTAATGAACTTCACATAAACACAGAGCCACTGTCACAATGCTGGAGGATCATTATGAGGGCTTGAGGATGGGCACGTGCCTTCCTGTTTGCTGCCCCTCGTCTCTTCACAGTGTCTTTCAGATAGGAATCCTTACTGTGTCTGTATGATGAAAATATGACTTTATTAAACCATCCACTGTGGTTTCATTTAATCACATGGGATTAGAAGCCAAAGTCTCTGTGAGCAGCTTATCTGTCTCCCTTCCATCTCCGAACACACACACACACACACACTGCACTGAACAGCAGCTCCACAAAGGTTTTATATGGCGGAAACCCATAAAAGATCTGGGATCTATAAGATTGGTTTTTGTTTCCAAAATAATTTTCTACTAGCTGAAAAAGTGTGTTATTTGAAGTAATTTTTCACAGACTTGTTTCTTATTAGCTTTAGCAGACAAGGCAGACTTTCAATGGAAAGAGGAAATAAGTCCCACCCCTTCCAGGTTAGAGTTCAAGAATACTGTGTGAGAGTAATTACAACAAAGGCAAGCAAGTGCTAGTCTAGTTGAAAAGAAGTTTCACTTTATCATATGAGTAACAATAGGTTAAGTTATTTTGAATGCAAAGCATATTGCATAACCCGCTTTTGGCAGCATCCTGTTGAGTCCAGCTTAGTTGATCAAAATCCTGTTCCCACTGGCTTTTCAATTCATCAAGTGATCTGATCACAAGTGAACAGCGTAAAATACGGGTGGAAACACATGCAAGACTCATTGAGGATGCATTTGAGATCGGCTCACTCAAACCACATTCAGAGGTGGTCTAAGCCACATACGGCCAAATTCTTTTAGCAGCGGGAACAGCAATCTGTCCTAGGCCACACTGAAGGACCACCCATTCAACTGATGTCCTGAAGTGTAAGTAGAAGTCACTCTCGCAACGGCAATGTCATTAAAGTGCAAGACAACAAGCAGCGGCCATAACCTCCCATAACCTATGCATTATTTGACTTCTTGACAGAATTTGACCTGAAATGCTGTCAGGAGAAGTACAAAGAGTGTGATGAAGCGCTCCAAAAACAGGAAAAAAGCATTGCCTCCAGACGGCTATTGTAGCAAAGATGAAAAGGCAGCAAAGAATCCTCTTCTTTTTGTAACAGCTAAAAAAGTAAAAGTTAACGATAGTGTGCAAAAAAGGAGGGGTTCTCTTCTGTGTTTTTTTCAGTCAACTAGGTGTGGTTTATTGCATTATTGCCTCCTGCAGGTAAAACACAGCAATGCTTCTGGTCTTTACAAAGGGAAATGATGCATGTGTTTATTTCCATATGAGCAGGGGAGTGAGATCTGATCACAGGTGATCACTGGAGATGCATACTTGTTCCAGGTGGGAACAAACACGATTGGTACTGTCCACTTGTGATCGGATCTCTCAGGATGTATTGAAACACCATGAGCAAACAAGCTCCAAGATTCTGTCGTGAAACACATCGATCAGTGCTTCATCCTCTACAGTACACCAACCTCTACAATGCACCCTATTTATTGTTTTATTAAAATAAACATTGCTGTCCAGCAGACTCTAGAAAAGTCTTATTTTCTAAGAAAAAAACCTAACTATAGCATACATTACAGGTGAAATATCACAAAGCTCTGATGATTATCCGATAGATAACGCTAAATATATGAAAAAGGGAATCAGTTTGAATCAGCAACCAGAGTTCAAACCAGTTCCTCAACAAAGATGACATAGAAACACAGTCTGAAGTTTACTAAGGTGCAGCAACGTTTCAAACTCTGCTGTGGGACCATACTGCATCACTCTAAATGAGAAAATATTGATTTTACATGCAGTCCCAAAGCATCAGTATGCTTGATTTTAATGTAACTTGTTAAAGCAAGCCAGTCATCTGCTTTTCTTGTACTTTTTTTATTACAATCGGATACTATCTTTATATTATGATCATGAAAGTTAATGAAATTTAAGGTTAAAACTTTGAGAAAGAAAAAAGTTAGAACCCCTCCACCATATAAAATTGTGCTAAGTGCTTTGTCAGTCCTACATTTATTATTAGACATACCTGTGTTATTTTTCAAGTTTGCATGCGTGCTGTAATATTTGCTTCCTATGTCAATGACTCTTCTATTAGACTTGTTCCAGGTCAGTTAACTTATCTCAAATCTTTCAACTCATTAGTCTGACTTGGTTTCGACCAGCAAAATTCAAAGTAAGCTGTGCCATGCTTTAAAAACACTAGTGACACAAAGGCAGGAATTAAAAGATAATGTAATACTGTTGTTCATCTGTTGAAAGCAGATGCTGCCCAGTGATCTTCCCAACTATGTCATAATAGTGTGATCCCATCGACTTTTCATATCTTGTTAGCTGATACTGTCAGATCTGCTAACCGCTTACAAACATGTTTGAGCAGTTAAGACATAAAATTAAGATTAGTTTTAGACTTAATTGAGTGATTAGATTTGTACCTGTTGGGAAGTGTTCATTGATCGACCAGTTATCCACTTGCAGTGTAGCATTGCCTCCATTCCTGGTGAAGCGGACAACATGATACTTCCCATCATTCACTGGGGTGCTGCTCTCCTCCACATTGATATCCACTGTGCCAATGTTGAATGTCACTCCAATTTTGCCTTGTTGCTGAAAATGAGAAGCACAATTACTGATTATAAAACCAAAACATTGGTTTGCTTGGCATTTTTCTTATTGAGCCAAACTTAAATGCCTAATACTGCTGCAGCATTTACACACCCCCTCTCTGTGGTTGTGTAAATACAGCACTGTACATCAACTGCAATGTCCTAAGGATGCTGACTGTCAGAGTTCCCTTCATGAAAACACGCTGTTTTGTTAGGTAGCACTGTATTGTATCACTTTTGTTGATGAAGTACTGATGCAATTCAAGGGCACAATGTGTTTAAAGGCATCATGGCCTTTTGGGCTAGAGAACCTTGCAGTTTAACAAGTTCACTCAAAACTACATTTGAACTTGAAACACTCTTGCTGTGTTTACTAGCTACGGTTACAGAACCTGCAGTGCATTATGATTCTATCATTAAACTATGTTGGGACCTCACCATGTGAGTAGAACAAAGAAAGACCTTGCAAATCACACCTCAGTGTGAAATCTGGCCTGAATCTGAGTCCCAGATGAGACCCTCAAGAACTCAGAAAAAAAAAAAATGCAAAACTCAACTTCCCAGAGTCCCCCAGGTTTCACACCTAGGTGTGAACTCTTTCGACAAAACCCATCTCTGCCCCCATATCTCTTTCTTCTCCTTTTCTCTTCCTCGACCCCCCCTCCCAGGGCAGGTGTCAGAGGAGCTCTTTTTCTCGGCAGCCTCCACTCAGAGACAGAAGACACAGTCCTTGCTCCTCTTCTCAGCCCCAGCAGGGACTTCTCTCAACACAGCTTCTCCAGCAGTCCTTCTCAATGCACATTGCTACCCTGCACTCCCACTTTCCAAGAGCAGCGTGAACAAGGAGTGAACAAGTTAGGTCAGCACCAGCAGCCAGGACACAAGGTCTGGAGTATTTGTGGCACAACACTTTCATCAGGACGCAGTGTGACTGTGTGTAAATGTGATGTTGTGACATTGCAGATTATTAACAGATGCCAATAAAAGCATCAAAAGTTCAGTCTGGGTGGCTGTTCTGTTGTTCAGTTGAACTGCAGTGCTGTGTATTGATAAAAAAAATGCATGTTCAAAAGTATCAGTTACTTTAAACATCTATGTAATTGGCAAAAAGTGCAGTTATTATAGCCAAAGTACACACCAGTTCCTGAATAATCAATATTTTTACCCTAAGACTTGCAACACATTTCAACAAACTCTGCTTCACTGCGGCCTCAGGGTTATTACAACATCTATTTCTATATTTTCTTTAAAATATGCAAATTTACTTTGTTCTAGCAACTCAAAAAGCTTTTCCTGATGCAAACCCTTGACATTAAAATGAATCATGGAAATAATGATTTTGATTAGCCTTCATGATGACTGGCTCCAACAGTTCCCAGTTTGAAAATTATTAAACAGAAAAAATTAGATGTAATCTATGACTTAAATCCTTATAAGCTCAGAAAATAGTAAGAAGTCTTGGGAAAACCTGTTTCTAGTTCTGGATGTTGACAATCTCAATAAGTTAAACATGATATTAATGCAAGTATAAGTTAATGTGCATTACCAGATGAAAACACTGACTTTTGTGAGTCAGTACACTAAGTAACATCACTTTTTCATTTTCAACACCTGAGTGACTTAAGTTTTTTGTGACTAATGACAGATGTGTATTTGTCAGTTCCTGACTCCCGCTATGTTGAAGTCTGCAAGGATCTCCTTCAACAGGCCTGGTTTAACTCAGACTTCATGTCAATGGTGAGAGACACCAAGTGTCATGTCTACAGCCAGGATCCAGAGATTAAACAGCAGTCTTCACAACAGAAGAGCCAGCAGGCTCCAAGACTGAAAAGGCACATCAGGTCAGGAACACAACCAAGAGCATGCTGGTGGTTTTCCCAGACATTTGCTGGATTGCACACTGTGAATTTGTCTCCAAGGTAATCCAAAAGAATTTTCACTTCCTTTGAATTGAAGATATTGCAGGACTTGTAATAGAACATGACACCGACTTATTCTCCCTGCCTGCACAAGATTTCAAATGCTTGCATGTCAGTATGGCCAGTAGTCGATTACAGTGATCACCTTACATAGGCTTCCATTAATTCTACTGATGCCACACAGTGCGAAGATACAGCACTGGGGTGTGGCTGAAAACCATTATGGCATTTAACAGTGATATTCATAAATGAAGTAGTTTTTCTGTTAATAAAATACAGCCCCTCTAGAGATAATTTTGTTTTCAATCTATTATGGCTTTGTCATAATGGGTGGCACTTCTGCAACTTAAAGCTGGCAGACATCCAGAAAAAAATAATTCTATGTAATATTTTTTTTTGTTCACTTTTGTACAGTTATGCCCACAGACTCTCTCTCCATCTCCATGCACTATTTTTTAATGAAATTCATCTGCCAAAAAAAAAACAACAAAAAACAAAGTGAAGATGAATTTGGCTTATAACCAGTGTTTTTTTCTATAGATAACATATTAATATTATTCTTGGGAAATAATCATGTAGTAAAAACCTGATATGATGACAACACTAATACAGTGATAAACTTGCAGAATGCAAAGACTTACTATGTGTAGCATGAGGTAGTCACCCAGACCAGATGCACTGTCAATCCTGACCAGGATGCCATCTTTCAGGGAGGTGCTGAAGCCAACGGTCAGTCTGTCCGTCCTGGTGCTCGGTCGCTCACTGGTTGGCCAGGTGAATGTAATGAGGCCTCCTCCTTTGCCAAAGATGTATGTCGTCCCAGCTGAAAAAAGCAGGAGAGAGTTTACACAATGAGCTCAACCTGAAACAACAACATCACATACAACTTCTGCCACTAGAGGTCTCTTGATCAAAACAATGAGAACAAAAGACATAGTTTTACGAAGTTGCGAAGACGCATGGGATCATGGGAAATGTCATCATCATTGTTTAAAAGCCACAACTGCAGAGAGAATTCTTTAGACTGACTCAGGCAGAAATGTTCACAGACTAAATAATTTATCAAAGTTTCATCTAAAATTTGTTGGGTCAACTTCCTTCTTCACTCTGTGGCTGGTGTTTCCTAAGAGGTTAACGACAGACGTCAATATGAAACACACTGTTATACACTTGGAATAAGCATATAGTTTTAGTATTGCTAAAAACATTTAAGATGATGGTAGAACACAACTCATAAATATTTTAAAAAGATATAGTCACTCTTGGACATGTTTGTTTAAAAGCATGTAATGCTTACTCCACTCTCAGTGTGCCATTTAATGTTGAGAAACAGTGCACAGAGGGCTTTTTTAGCACTTTTACTGAAGGCAGCTTCCTGCCGCAGATAAAAACTGCTTATTGAGTAAAACAGTCAATTTGCAGCCTGACCACTAAGCAGCAAGTTGAAACTCACTACAAAGCAGCAGATTGTGCTGATAATTCTCTGTTTGTTCATCACTATGAGTGATAGATTTTCACTGTCGCATTTTTTCACATAGAAATTTGAATATATTTAACTAAAAATTTAATTATAACTTCTTTTATTATTGATCCCATATGAATGCAAGAATAATTATTAGAATGCAAGTCTGGAAATCAATGTGATGTGATAAGTTGACAGTTTTAATGATATTGTTCTTAATATAATATGATATAATTTATATAATGGAGATTTGCAGCATATATGCCCTGTTCAGATTAGTCTGTAAATCACAAACCTGAAGCAATATTAGGTTCACCACCCCCGCCTGGGTGTTACTGGCTTTTAGTTTATAAACCATAAAACCATAGTATACAGAGGCACATAGTAATCCGCCAGAGGTTACGGCATCAACATCACTTCAGTACCAAGGTTCAGGCATAAGTTGATTAATTAGTTCATCCCAAACAAACTAAGTAGAAGCTAATGAACAGTTTTAGATGTCCACTCCATAGTTTCATATTAACCTTACAATGAGAACAAAAGACGACAATCAGCAAATACAAACTTCTCTGCTGTGATGCCCCCGAGCATCAGAGCTTTATTTTTTTTCATCTTGTAGTAGCTTAGCCTTTATGGCCACCAGCATAAAGGAACCAGCTATCCTTGATTATAATAGTTCAAAATATTAGAATAAGACACAGGTTTTTGTTAGATAGTGACTATGGATGTAAGCCTTCACGAATCATACAGTCAAGAATTTTAACAATATTATGATTTTGTGTTTTTAAAGACCAATTCACTTAGTCCATCTAAAAGAAAAGCTAAACAAACATCAGGGGAAACTTTAAGATACATACCAAATGGACAAAACTCTAGAAACATGATAATGACGCTGAAATATGGAGGTATACAAAAAAACAGAGGCATAAACCACTGCATTATATTAAATCTCAGTTTTTTTAAGTATATTTTCTCTCTTACACAACACAGTAATGAGTCTTTTAGTTTAAAAAAACAAAATAAAACAAAACCAAAACCCTGGTAAAACTGAATTTACTATAAAAATAGAAGAGCAGAGTGTGATTTTATTCTGTCCTTGGTGAGGCCCCTTGCTTGTTGTTGGTATTCAGGATATTCATTTAGTTCAACATAATGTTAGAGAGTGTTTATATCTCCACAAAATACAGTGTTTACAATTTAACCAAATTTTACAGGAGTGTTTCTTTTCAAATCAGTTTTGTTTAAGTAATTTGAGCATTTTAAACCCTGTTTAAAATAATAGCCACCAGAAAAGGTCAAAGTGAATGAGTTGACGAAGGCACACTGTTTAATAGCATCAAGTCATTTCCCTGGATCGGAAAATTACTTTTCCTTTAGTTGTCTGATAGCAATCCTTGACTTAAATGTTTTTGGACCTTTAATTTGGTTATGGGTCAATGTTCTTAAAAATAAGATCATGATACTGCAGGTGATTTTTTCAAAAATATATTTATGAAAATATGATGAGAACTTTGACATATGCTTTTATTAAACAACCGTCTGATCCGTGTCACTGATGCAAACTAATTTCACCTGGATACAGAAGTGTATGCTCCATTTTTCTTGTGCACTTTGACTGGGATTGATTGAGGTTTTTACCTTGTTTTGCCTTCTAACTTGTACAACCTTGGACTTTTCTTTTCCTTACATGCTTGCTGCTCAGAATAATAACCACAGCGTGCGTTTAAAGTGTGATCAAACAGTTATCAGCACATGCTGAGACTAACAAGATCAATCCTGATGTATCTGACTCTGTGTGTGTGTGTGTGGAATTTGAGGTGTCATGCAGCTCCTGTGTGTTTTTCTCTGAAGGTTACTTTTAAAAAAACAATTCCACACAAAAGTTGCTCTGCTTCATGGAATTAAATCTCCTACAGCAAAGCCAAAAGCAATATTACTTTTAATTTTGGTTATGGTTGTCTCTGCTCCATAAATTTATCATCCTAATGTGCAAACATGTTTCAGTATTTTAATATTATGATATAATGTCAGTATCATGACATTTTTATTACATTATACATTATAAATGATTCCAGTGTCTTCATAAATTACATGATATGGCACTTTCCAATTCTAAATCACTGCCACTCTGTGCAGTGGCCTAATTTCTCACAGTGAGCCATAAAAAGACAAAAATAAACATAGCCTCCATTCAGTTGAAAAAAAGTGTTTTGGTACTGTTCTTCATATTTGATGAAACAGCTTCAGATTTCTTCTCATTGAAGGATCATCTTTCCCTTTGTCTGTTTAAAAAACCTTTCCCACAATGACTTTGCTTTTCCCTTTCTGTTGAATAGTAGCCACAGCATAGGGGTCCCAACAGTGGGTAGAGGGAAAATGTATAACCAAGTAAACAACAGAGTAAATCTCTGTAAAATGAATTAAGTAAAAGCGAGTATTGCCGTTTGTTAAGTTAAGGTGAAAATTAAGATATGAGTTTCTTTATATATAAATATTTATTTATGATTAACCAATGTTATTTATTTATCTAGAATTTTTATTTTAAAATGCCTAACAGATGGTTATGACTCAAAATGAATAATTGTCAATGCATCAAATATTAACAATAGACATGAAAAAGTTACGCTAACGTTAGTTAAAGTTATAATATGCAGGATTTTCAAAAAAAACAATGTATAGACTCATAAAAAAAGTAATCATAAGTCATCTTTGATGACCCACTCGAGGTGTGTGGTGGTGTGTTTTTTCTGCAGAGACACTGCTCTCTTCCTATATTTCTCATTTTCTTGTTGCTTTGCTGTGTTTGAGACGTTTTTGGGTGGCAACATTTGGGTAGAGGGGTGCCACCCCCCAACCAATGTCAGCACGCAGGACTTTATAAATAAGTTGTGTCCAGCCATGTGCAGAAGTTAAGGTAATGAATAACAGATAGAACACAGCAGTGAGGAAGCATAAATGTAACCAAGGAAAACTGAGCTGGTCTGTTTTCTGCTGGACAGATAAGTGCTAGTGATTAGCCTATTAGCCTGCTAACGTATCGGCATTTCTATTGCAACAACTGTTTTTCTTTCAAATAATGCTACTAATTTTACGCTTTGAAAAAACAACCATGGAGATCTGTAGTGCTGACTAGCTTTGAATTATTTTCTGTCAAACATACGAGCCAGTGAGGTTTACACAAGCTACTGCATAGTTATCGCTAATGAACCGATTCGTCATATGAAGATGGATTAAAAGTAGTTGATGCCCTTACTTTTGGTTCTTACATCATGCTTAACACTCGCAAACTCAAGTTTCTGGTCTGTAAGCCACCTGTTTGTCATGATTTGTAGCTTTTAGTTTTGTTGCTTCCTGTTTTATTTTGGTTTCTCTTGTTTTTTGTCACTTGTTTACCCATGTCCTGTCGAGTTTCCCTCCTTTTGTGTTAGCTGCCCTGCCCTGATGTGTTTCACCTGTGTTGGTTGCCCCACCTGTGTCTCATTACTCCTAGTGTGTACATAGTCTCTGTGTTTCCCCTTTTCTTTGGTCAGATCATCTGTTGTAATCCCTTGGCTCTGCTGTTTCTCTCTTTGTCTCTGTTTTTCCAAGTCCTGATTCACTCTCTGTTTCTCTGTCCTTCCTGGTTTGTTGTTTTGTTTGTAGTTTTTATTATGTCCTAGTTTGGGATATTTTTGTTATTAAAGTCTTGCTTTCTTGATGTTGGTTTTGTTTTATATCAGGTTTTTATACTTAAGTCCACTCTCTGTTAGTATATTCCCCATGTTGGGTCCACTTTTGTTTGCAATGTGACACTGTTCAACAGTCTGTGATGTCCAATACTGCTAAACCTGGAATCTGTGAGTGGAAGCTTTTCAGTTTGATGCTTACAAAACAAAACAAAACAAAACAAAAGACTCTTATCATTGCATTCTGAAAAATAAATAAATCATTGAATTATAGCTGCTGACCCACCATCTCTTCACTGTCATGCCTGATCAGGATATACCTACACAGAAGCAACTCCACTCCTTCCACTTTCACACATGCATTTTTTTTATTTAACTAGAAGATAACGGATACAATGAAATAATTTGATTTATTTTTGTGCAAGTCAGCAAAATAGTCCCTCCCTTACCCAAACAACAGTGCCTTAGTTGTCTTAACCTAACCACAAGCAGCTAAACCTTGATTTTCATGACTGCCTGACAGTGTGACTGCACTTCGTATGGCAGCCAGACTTATTGACTACAACTCTGGCACGGCCCATAAGTGTACTGCATCATTCAATCATTCAAGTGTGGTGCAGGCAAAAAAGACAGTCTTTCTGTGAAGGCACAAAATCTGTGTCCAAGTGCAGAATCTTACAAATCAACTTTCATCACTGTCATCATGAAATGCCATTAGACTTGGTTGCTGTCTGGCTACACGCTGCTCCGTATGACTAATGAAATGCCTGTGCAGGGCAAAATGTGTGTGTGTGTAAGTGCATCCCATTATATTGTGCCTCCATTGACTTTAATTTAATTTTCTTTTCTTTTTTTGTGCAAGATGCCCTCACAACCAATGCTCTCATACACAAATGCATAAACTTTAGCATCCACAAAACACTATCCTACACATACAGACAAGCTAATGCTGACGAACAGGGCCAGACAGATGAGGCTTTTTGCTGAGACAGATAACAGCAGGTACAATGGCACTGTGTTCCAGAGCCTGGATCCCCTCTATCTTGCCTCCCCACCCAAACTGGCTTCAGTCTGCACAAATTAGTGCTCTAATGAAAAGACTGCCTCCCCCTTTTGCCTGCTGAAAAACCGTTAATTTATTTTCTACAATACAAAATGCTAATACCATGTGGGTTTACCAATTTCAACTGCAAGGCTTGAAACGCACGCCCCCTACTGTTCTCCATGTGTCTGCCCACCAGAAAAAGTAGAATGAGAAAAATGTAAATCCACTGATGCATTACCTCTTAGGATTTAGAGCACAATGGAGGTTGGCTGGTGGCCTTTTTTTTGAAAGGTTTAATTTGTTAGGTTGTCAAAAGCTTTTTGATTCCAGTTTAATCCATTTTAAAAGGACTGTGAATACAAGACTGTCTGCCCTGAAGTGAATGTAGTTACATTAAAGATTCAAAAACATACTGATACACTTAACATAAAAATTCATCGTAGTTATTGACTTTATAATAAGTCCCGTGCAACCATGTCCATTCAGTGACTTTGAAACGTGGTTTTGTAACTTTTTACATCAATATAATTGTCATAAAAATAGTTCTTATTTCACTGATTACAATTTCATGAATTATCACATTTCTTTATTTTATCTAATTTTTTGTCACCTTGAACATCCTTTTTTTAAAAATTTTTAATAACCACACAACTGTAAGTTTATGGTTCTTCTCTGTATACTATATGGTTGACATATTCACAATTTTTCTTCACATTCTGTCGAGAGTTGTCCAGTGCAGGAAGAATTTCTGTGATCAGATAACTTCACATGCTCTAAAAACACCTTTGTCCAGTTAAAAAACCCTGCAGCAATCTCAAATTGATGCAGTGTATTCTGCCCTTCTCTCTCTTTGTGTCAGTTTCCACAGTGATAACACTGGTCTAGGCTTACCATTGCAGCTCAAAAACATGGCTATTATTTTCATAATATATGATTCTTGAATATATCAAGTTATAATCAGACTTCAGACAGAAAAAGAAATTTTCCCCATAGTTTTATCTAAGCCCACTTATATTGGTCAATAGCTGATCACACAGCTGTTGTCATTAACCTGTATGTATGCTGATTTTGTCAGATAATTGCAGTTTGATTGTAATGATTTGCAGCAGTGCAGCAGCACGCTGGGACTTACTGGTGTGAGAAGGATTTTTAGACACATGAGAACAATTTGGAGTCTGTTTTACTAACAGCCAAGTCAGATTTCAAGTCTATGTGGAGCTACACAATGTTAGTCTTACAGTGCTTAATACGGAGAAGGCATTTGTAATGTATGGCTTTAATAACTCAAAATCCTTTTTAGTTCAACGAAAACGCTTAAAACAGGTGCAACTTAGCAGCAAAGTTTTTTGTCTGCTTGTGACAGGTTTTTTTTTCCCTCAGATAAATGCCCTTGGTTTGGATCTCTGCTCAGTCCCTTAAAAAAATTAATAAATAAATAAGTGCTGATCCTGAATGTAGCTGACATTTCAGCAAAAACTCGTAGTTAGCTGCAAAATGAATGTGTTTTTTTTGTTTTGTTTTTGTTTTTGTTTTTTCCAACAATCCTAAGCTCACACTGTATAACACAAACCTTATAAACTCGGGTATGACATAAAGTTTGCTGTGTGCATAATTAAAATGCAAAGTGAATTGCAGCCTACGACATACATTAATTGACATCAGTGTGCAAGAACAAAGCATCATCGGTGTGTGAGATCCATCTACACCACTACTCCAGACAAGATAAAGAAACTAATCATGAAGAGCCCTCGCCCTTGTGATATTTGCATCTTTGGTCTATCCATATTCCACATTCTTTTGATGCAATTTGCCCTCATGGCAAGATGCAAATGGGTTTTGCACCAGCATCCTGCTGATTTGTGAATCAGTTTATACTGCATTTCTATTGGTTGATTAGTTGACGTAGGTCACAGCAGTAGTCACACTGTGAGATGGTCATCCCTAATTTCTGGCACTGTCAGAGTTTATCTTTGGTTGCAAGACTGAGAGCAGCCACCCTTGAACCAGTCCCACAGTGCAACATTGGATTACTGTTTTAGAGCCAAAACCAAAGATGGTACCATGTTTCTCTCAGGATCTTTCGTTTGGAATGGCGAAAAATTGCACAAGGTGTAGCCAGTCTTAGGCAGCTTATGTGCAGACCTGGAACTGATTTAAAAAGCAACACTCGCTCACATGATGTTTCATGCTGCTGGAACTGGTGTAAACAGGCCATGACCTGCTGCCATCAACTTAAAGATGCACTTCTTGTGTGTCAAAGTGACTGTTTAACCTCATGCATTTGAATGCAGCGATGTATCCAGACCATGAGGTGTGATGTTCAGGTGGGTCAGTCTCTTATGGCTCAGTTCCTGAGGTGGACAGGTTGATGTGGGCCAAACATCAGACAATCAAAGCAGTGGTAGCAGAGTCCGCCATTGCCATACCATAAGCAAAATAGTGTTGATAGTCTACTGTAACTCTGTCATGGTTTACTGGGAAACTTTCAAAGAACAGAGCTGTTAAAGTAGCAGCTGATTTTTTTTTCCTCCTGCACAAAATGGTCTAGCTTTAAAAACTTAAAATGTGCTTATGGAAGAGGACTTGTTTGCTCAGGAAAAGAGACATAGTTCTATGTTAGCAACCTAACATTACAGCTGAAAAAGAGTTTCATCACTGTACTATTATACTACCATTTTAAGTATTTAAATTGTTCATGGTGTTTTATGTGCATGAAAAATAATCAAGAAAAACAAATACTCCAGCATACATCAGCTGGCAGGTGAGTGTTAATTCAGTCTTTTTTTTCACTATATAGTAGAGTATACAGTGATCATTCTGTCTGCTGCATTTTTGTTTGTATTTTCTTTGTGTTGTGAAGGTAGTGAAGGTATAAAACGAAACATGCACTCATGGTATTTTCACTTTTGAATGTTACAGTTTAATGGAACCACAGTTTCTTTAGTGTTGTACGAATAATATGTTAACCTCACTCAATTTTTGCACACACCACAGTCAGTGTACACACCATGAATAGATGTTACAGAGTCATTGTAAATTTATATCTGTTTGCTCCTTTCCGCAAAATGTAAGCCCAAACCCTGGCTCAGGAGAATGAACTGCTGAGACGCTGTGACATCTCATCATCCTCACTGCCCCTCCACTTCCCTGCTGGTATACAGCTGTTCTATCGCCAATGACATAATTGCCACAGAAGACTTTGTACAATTGACAAGATGGAGGCACTAAAAAAAGAATTTTCTATGCTTTTATTTCTCAAAAAACAAGGTGTTTTTTATTTATATCTATAACTTTTTGTCTAGATAGCTTTTTGTCTCTCTTTCACATCCAGTAAATCCAGTAAAATCACAGTACACAACAAAATGTTTTTTCTCTGATAAACTATTTGAGATTAACTGGAGCAGAAGGCTGAGCACAACTCACCATTACCCCCCCTCAGTGATGCTGGAAACTTGTATATGGAGATGGGTGGTGAGGAGCGATGCCTCATCTCACTCAGGTGATGGTGCTCATGGTGAGCGTATGACGCTGCTGCCGCCTGCAGTCTGGTAGTACTCACAGAGTTCAAAGACCTCCGTGATGAGGGCGCAGCAATACATCCCAGAATGAGCCACCCCATCCAGACAGTCTGATAGAGGACAAGAAGACCAGGGGCTTGGAAAGAGCTGCCTTTCATGAGACCCAGTAAAGGTAAAACACACATGGGGCACATGATGGAAGACCAAATGATTTAAACAGACACACAATACGACAGAGTGCCCTCCAGAGCAACAGTCTCATGACTGAGGAAACCCCATGGTTAAAAAAACAAAAAAAAACAAAAATAACACTAGTCTATCAGTCCCTGATGTCTTCAGACTCTTACACACAAGCCACTCAATGGGTTAGAAATTAGTCAACCATTGAAATAAACAAAAGTTGGAAAAAATTAAATCCTTAAAAGTATGCACTCGCCCTATGGTCTGCAGGAAACTCTTGTAAAAAAGGACAGGGTGGGAGGACACCTCCTGCCTCTGCCTCTGTCAGGACCCATGGCTCTAGTTGTGCAGCCATTTGCCAGCTAACTGGCTGCTCCTCATGTGAAACACTCACTCCTCCGTCTCTCTGCCTATTGATCTGTCTCTGTGGTCTCTGTTGTCTCTGTCAAAATGACATCTACAGGCAGTCTCGCAAAGATAAATTTCAAAACCTCAAAGAGAAGGTCACTGTCTGATCCTTTCAAAGTTGCAGACTGACTTGGTACCAAAGATGTCAAGAAACTAGATACTGTACATCCACCCGATCGCTTTCTGTCCACTTCTGCATGCGTCGCTCGTTTTTTCTTTTAATTTCACTTCTTGAAGATTTTAGAAGAATCCATTAAAATCACAGTATGTCAGCAGCAAGAAAAATCCTTTTTCTCTGGTTTGCCCCCCATCTTCCTTTCAGAGACAGACCATCCTTTGATGTACGCAAAATTTTTCCACACGCACTTTAACAGAAGACAGCAGCAATGATCTGGAACCTACAGCAGCCACAGAGACTGAGGGATGGAGAGAGAGAGAGAGAGAGAGAGAGAGAAAGGGAAAGTGTGTGTGAGAGAGAGAGACAGAGAGAGAGAGATGGAGGGAGGGTGATTAGAAAGTGCTGAGAGAAATAGCAAAGGTAAAAAGGTGAAGCGCTTGTGTTGGATGTGAGAATGTGGAGGCACATTGACAGATAGAAATGGTATCCTGATTGAGACAGTTAACTGAGACAGACAGAAAGAGGATGGATGGATGGATGAGTCGTTGTAAGGACAGAACTGCACCAGGCAGGGTGTGATCATTGAGAGGCAGAATGTAAAGGAAAGAAGAAATAAGTAAGAGTGAAACAGGGAATGCAGAGGATGAAGAGACAGATTACAAAATGAAAGTGATTTTGTGAAAAAGTTGACATGGAACAAACAGCAGAATCTGTCAGAGCATGTCACAACCTGAGAAGAAAACCAGCAAAACAACACTTTAAAACTGGACTAAGTCCATTCTTGAGCTTGGAACCAGTGGTAGAAAACCAAAACGCATTCCCCTCGTTGGCCTTCCATCCCTCCCCTCCATCCCCCAGTATAAGAGAGTGCAGGGGCAGAAAGATTGTTTAGTTGAATATGTGAGTCTGCTCTGCCTGACACATTGATCCTTTATCTGATTGAACCATTTGCAAGTCAGAATCTTGGGCCCCAGCTATGGCTCTGAAATGCTAACTGTTCTGTGTATTTGATAAATCCATAGTGCTGTCCGTGGTTCTGAAGATGCACATGGATTTGTAATTGCATCTTTTTCTCTTCAGTTCTACCCCTCTGAGTTTCATCCTGGTTTCATGATTTCTCTTAACTATGTACTATGTTTCATATTATGCTATATTGTAACCATCATGATCAAAGTGACAAGTAGTACTAAGCAGTCGTAGAAGAGGGAGAGGATCATAGAGACACTCTGATATACCTGAAAATATTCTATAGGCTTTAGCAGCTTACATGCTCCTTAACACTTCAGTGTGTATGTGTGTTTGTGCATTGATTGGCGGTGTGAGGGCAGAGGGATTGTTTGGATTGCTTTTCTATTAAAATTGAACAAATCACCAATTGATTGTGAGGCTGTTTTTAGATTCCACTGGTTTTAAAAGGCAACAAGAAAAAAGCAAGAGTGTACATTCTGAAGCTGAAGCAACCTACTCCAGCAAAACCAGACCTAATTATGTACATGCCAATGAAGCTCATTCTCTATTTGAATTTGACAAGCACAGTGAGATTAAGTATTATAAATGGAAGATATTTATAAAAATGGACAAATGTCTCAGGTAAAAAGAGAGAGAAGTTAAGACTGGTGTCCAAAGATGTCCCAGAAAGCAGCAGGGAAATGATGTGATTCTTTTGCTTTTACTAAGCTTCTGTCTGCCTGCCATCTCATTAGTCAAATCATATGTTGTCTGTGGACACCAGCGTGTCTCAGTGCCTCCAAAAATAGTAAATTACCAAGCTAAAAAGCTTAATGGTCGCTGATACTCTTGCCAGTAATAGAACAAGGACTGAAAATTAAATCAGGACAGTGTTTCTGTTGCTATTTTGAGGAAGCTTTTGTGACTGTTACCAAAAGGAGAGCAGCAAAATCAGGCAGAGCGTGCCAGAGGCACTGATGGTTGAAATCTGGAGCTTATTCACTTTAGGTCTGTTTTTTTTTTTCTGGTCTCCCAGAAATATTCAACCATTAGTGTCAATGTGTAATTCAACATTTCTTATCTTGTTACGGATTTAAAACATAAAGGGATTCCAGTAAGAGACTGAGATGGGCAGCCAAAAGTCATTTGTTAGTGTAGTTTTTTGGACGGTAGGACTGCATTTAGCCTCTTTTTGATCATTTATTTTGTGTCATTAAACATTCATAGTAAATGATTATAAAGAACAGTATGATTTCTGGTGTCATATTTGATTTTCAAAGAAAAAAATCATCAGACTTGCTGTTTTAAAATATTTAAAAAAGATGGACACATTGTAGTATAAAGGCTTATTTTGAAAGTAAACATTATTTACTCAAATAAAGATGTTAGCTATTAAGTATGATGATAACAATAAAGTATGTAGTGCCACAACATTGAGATAAAGCAGGAAAGAAAAATAGCACATCTATAAAGGTTTGAAAGCCAATATTTTTAAGTTGGGTATCTGGAAAACAATCCAGCAGAAGGGAAAAGGTGATCATTAGGGCCCGAGCACCGAAGGCGGTGCGAGGCCCTATTGTGTTTCTAGCGTTTCTTTCTTCTTCTTCTTCTTCTTCTTCTTCTTCTTTTTCTTATTATTACGTCACTTTAAACCTTAATTTGACCCCCTTAACGTGCTCCAAAACTCACCAAATTTGGCACGCACATCAGGTCTGGCGAAAAATTTGATAAAATGATATAACTGAACCCCAAGGTGCAAAAATGTGCTCTATAGCGCCACCTAGGCACACAAAATCGCCCACTGTGGCCCACAGGAATGTCATAGAGAGACGGGACAAAAGCCTAATTATAGTGTTCATCAAGACCTACACATCACGCGCTGACACCCCTAGGCTAAAATCAACAGGAAACCGGCAATTTGCATTTGAAAATTCAATTTTTGGTCAAAATTTGACTTCGAACAAACGATATCTCCTCCCAGGCCGTAAATGGTAGCGCCTTCAAAAGCTAATAGATGACAGAGGAGACCGTGCTGAGCCAAACAACTTTTCAACTTTTTAATAGTTTCGAAGCGTTTGGATTTTATAAGCCCTCAAAGTTGGAGTGCTTCTCTGTGTCCTCCCATTCAAGTCAATGGGGACACAAGGGAAGAAAAACGTACAGGTGTCAAACTGAAGCTCCTACAGTCTAAAGTATAAATCTGACGGCTTTCAAACCTACACCATTGGAAAGAGGACGAAAAAAGCAGGTTTTTGTTTCGTATAGGACGTCTACTACTGAACATAGTCTACATAAAATGTTGTGATCCCTCTATGTAAAGACATTTGCGGCGTTCGTGATCAATGGTGGTCTGGTACCCTACCCTTAAATCTCTGCAGGAAGTTGCCAGCTGTCAAAGCACACGATTTTACACCAAGTACTGTACCAAGAGACTAAGAGAGAGGGTGGTGAATATTGCCAAAGTAAAATAGAGAATAAAAGTATCTTATCTTCATGATGAAATAAAGAAAGAGGGAATCAATAACCCTGTATTAAATTGGTGTGGAATAAGCACAACAGTGTAACAAAAGAACATGAAACAGCATGAACTTCGATTAAGATCACTGTGCATTTAGTTATGATGACCGCGGTCAAACCATTAATCCCTACATGAATATTACCCAGCTTTTGAGTGGGTGTGCAAGCATGTAACAGCACGCGTGCCATACCATTTGCTGTATGGAGCTAATCAGAAAGCCTTGTTTGTTTTCAAATCAGTTAAATAAATAAAAAATTCAACACTTACTTTCCAATGACCTCACATAGCTCATAACCATCTTCAAAGAGAATGTCATCGTCCGCCATAATCCGACCCTGGCTGAAGAAAAAATATCCTCAAAATATGCGTCCCTAACCTAACTGTGCTCCAAAATGCTGGAAACGGATGCCAGAAGCAGCTAACCGTTCCACACACACACAACTCACGTAGTCAGCAGCTGGGTAGTGGGTAAAGAGTTTCAAAGAAGGTTTTTTAATTCAAGTTGTTGCCTCCCTCGTCATCCCCCTAGACCCTCAAAACAACCCTGCGTCGCTATGGGTGAATCGGCGCCAGACGATTTATATACGAGTTTGGGGATCCAATCCACCGGTTCGGCCCTGCCTCTCAATCCGCATTGCGGTGTCATAACAGCTCACACTATTGTTGCCGTTCATGTTCACAGAGGAGTTATTACCCAAAATGACCTAGTGGATTGAAGGTTTGTGTTTTGGCATTCCGGCATCCAGGTAGGTAATGATTATCCTTACTTTCCGAAAAGCCACGGGTTCCATTTTGGGTGCACAAACAGCAAGTGCAAGTCTTCAACAAAGAGATGCATCACTCTCCGTGTCTTTCTTAACGTTTCGGTGACACTTCAGCCATTGTTTATTGTTTATTGCAACCAACCCACAGTTTCACGGGGAAATGCGGAGCCATAGACATAATGAAAGATTAATTTTCAAATAACAGAATAGGTTATGTTGATTAACAGCATTCCATCTAGCTAGCTAGCAGCAAATTTAGAAAAGCGCTTCTTGTGTTGCTATGGTGACAGGGGAGCTCCTCTTCCTGCGGGACTGATCATGCGGGACATTTCAGGATTTGGCCAGGCTATAACGAGATATATGGTGAGGCCATAGTGGGATTTGTAATCTAGCCTCCCGGTGTGAACACGCTTTTATGTACACATGACAAAAAAAAAAACTGCTCCTAGAAGTGCGCAATTGGAGGAACCCCCCCTCCGTCCTCCTCCCCATGCCTTGCTCCTTCAGATGATCCATAAAATATGAAATGTGCATTCCTTCAGATTGATGGGTGATTGGGTGATGGGTGTGGGTTTTGGTGATAGTCACAAGTGCTCTGTACAGCTACTTCAGAAACAGAGAAACAATCACACTGGTTAAATTATATTTACTTGGCCCAAGTATAATAGGCTAAAGCCACGAAAAGGGAAAGAGATTAACAAGAATATGGCTGCTTCTTCAAAGTGAGAAGTAATTACATAACATTTCATCAATTGTTCATTTTTTGCCCTGATAGTGCTTAGTGTCGTCTGTGTCATATTTACGTCATGCTTAGTGGCTCAGAACAGTGCCTGTCAATTGTCAACTTAAAGCAGATGTGGCTATTAAATAAACTGGTGTATTAGATAAACTATGACAACCCTTTTGTATTTCCAGTTAATGAAGGGCCAGCAGTTAAAAGGTGACAGCTTTTTACAGCTGCTAAGAAGTATGATTTTATAACTTTGTTTTTGAAATTCTACAGATGGACCAGTTTCTGGCAGCCTTGAGAGAAAGGGGAGTTCCAGAGGAGAGCCTAACACGAATGGCAGAGGACAAAAGGACCTAAAACTGTTGATTTTTTTTGTGTGTGTTGTATTCTCTTGTAGTTCTTAATGACTGGCTGCTTGCAAGTTCCTATTGTATTTTGTTCCAGTCTTTTGCTGACTGGGAGTTGCATATTTCTATTTGTTAATGTAAAAATACTTATTGTATTAACTAAAATGGATTTTTGACATATTATTTGTAGTAAAGACTTTCAAACTTGAGTAACTCTTTCTCATTTTAAAACTTTTTTGACTCCTGTAAACTGATTTCTGCTTTTGGGCATAAGAAATTATAGTAAGACTAGACAGACAGTAGCTTTTTTTTTGCTATACAGTCAGCACACTCACTTAGCAATGAATCTCTTGTTCTGAAAGTAGTGTCAACTGGCTGGAGTGAGAGTAATGTGTATGAGCGGGGAAAAGAAACCCTTCAACACGAAACAATTTAATAGCTAAGAACAAAGCAAATTAAGCCAGGTCTTGTCCTTAAGAATCTGTCAGCTTTTTGATGCACATTTGGATTTATTAGGTTAGGCCAGAAAACACACACACAACTGAGCACAACAGGACCCAAATGCATGACCTGACAGGCACAAGTACATATTAAAGAATTTGTTTACAAAGTACAAAAACACATCTCTCAGGAGGAAGAGGAGAAATTGGCAGACAGACAGTGAAATAAGTCAAGTTACATAAACTGGACATGACAAGGAAAAACAAAATCGTGAACATCACACATTGGAGAATTATTACATTATTGCATTTTTTTCCTTCTGAATCCATCCTCATGCAATCTAAATAGTTGGCATGACTTGTTTACTTGGACTGCTGTGAGACAATGATTTGGCATGATGAGGATTAATCTGACTCTGACAGGTGTGCTCTTATCAAGGGCCTCAGCTGTCTGTGCAGTCTGGTTGCCTCAGCAGCATCATTGCCAGCCTCAAGATGGCGTTCTCGCATTAACAACAAGCAGAGCTCGTGAAGATCTGGGTCACAGACAATGTCAGTTTTCCAAAGGCAAATATCCTCTTCTAAGATAATGTCAAGTTTGTCACAGTCCACTGGCTGGAGATAGTCCCGTGCTTGGTAAAGTTCTGGTGTGTTATACATAAGAAAAGGTCCTCCTGCATACAGGTCCCATCCATTGCCACCTGGCCGGATCTGATGGGTGTTCCACATTCTCCTCACAGTGTCTATCTCCTTCTGTTAAAAACAAAGACACAAGGTGGCTCTACCTAAAATTGAAGATGGGCAGCTTCTTGCAAAGATCTTGGCCTCATGTTTGGAAAATGTTCTCCCTACTGTCATTGCTAAGGACCAGACTGGTTTTATACGTGGAAGATATTCTTCTCATAATGTGATTGCTTAACATTATTCAGCACTCCTCCCTGTACAGCGCAGAAGCTTTGGTCATCTCTCTAGACACAGAGAAAGCTTTTGACAGGCTGGAATGGCCTTATCTTTTCTTTACACTCCAAAAATTTGGCCTTGGGGAGGTGTTTATGAAATGGATTAAGATCTTGTACACATCGCCCCTTTCAGCTGTAGTCACAAATAGACTCAGATCTAGTAATTTTAACATTGAACGAGGGACCAGGCAGGGCTGCCCCTTAAGCCCACTATTATTTGCACTAGCTATGGAGCCCTTAGCTGCCACCATTAGACAGGATACCAGTATTAGAGGAATCTTTTTAAATAATTGTCAGCATAAAATTTCGCTATACGCTGATGACGTTGTAATTTTTTTAAGCTCCCCTACACATTTTATTCCTTATTGACAGAGCTAATAAATAACTATGGATAACTATTTACAGTAAACTTTTTATTTTTTGTGAGGTTTCAAAGTACCTATGCAAAGGCACAGAGAAAATACATGTTCTTGAAGTAAATTGCTGCATTCCTGATTCATTCTTGTTG
>JAPZDV010000007.1:22343206-22376232 GCA_029814665.1 Acanthurus lineatus
TAACCAGTGTTGGGTTAAAAAATAACCCATATTGGGTTGTTTTTAACCCAACATTTTTAATAGAGTAATGTCTTTGAAACATAGCTTATTCAATTAGGAGTGCATATCTTCTGCTCCCATGTAAACATAAGAATTGGGATATATTGGAGCATGTCGGAAATGGCTGTGTTACGTGACTTGGAGCAAGATTCCTGATATGTTCCCAGGACTAAACCTGGAGTGCTTTGCTCTCTTTCCTGGCTCTGATCAGAGGTGAAAGTGAGTCCAGTATGTGTGATGTGACATTTATTGACAGTTGCTCAGGTCACACTGAGTTCATTTGATACTTGTCACAACCACGACTCAAGCTGTGAACTTGCATGAAAATAATTGGGGAGGGATTTTCGAAAACTGAGCTGCCATTTGGATGCTTTTTTTGGCACTAATTCTGTCCGCTTGTGAGCTGACAATACTGATGTGCCAAATTCAATAGGGGGTGTGGCTGAGCCTTCATTACCCTTCTCATAGAGACGGAGGCCTTATAGTACATGTGGGACACAACGTTCCCAGATGAGACTGTTGTTGTCCAGATGGAGTAGGTTGCAAAGGTTGAGTCCAGACAGACCCTCTTTTTGTCCAGATGCACTACATTGCCTCAATGGAGTCCAGATAGTCTGTTATTTATCCAGATGGAGTACACCGCCTTAAATGAGCCAAGAAAGGCCTGCTTAACCCAGACAGAGCTACTCATATGCATGCAGTAGCTGATTGCTTTAAATCTGTGCTGCTAAAAATGGAGCCAAGGCAACTTAATAACTTATTCCTAATGGGCATGTACATTTGGAAAGTTAGGCAAGATTTTCTGTAAAATTGCAAAAGAAATCCCTCTTGGTCATCACTGTAAACCATTAGGAGTGTGTACATATCTACAGAAACCCTGGCCCCTGCCAGTATTTTCTTATCCTGTGTGTTCAGCATGTTTCTGGCCATTAACCTTTTGAGCAGTGTGTGTGTATCCCCTTGCAAATAACAGCATGCAGGGTGTGAGGGAGGGACTGTATAAAAACATTGTGAGCAGGTCACATCACTGCCTCGCTGCCTCTCCTCTGATCTCTGTCTGTGTCATAGATGGATAAAGAGCTGCAGGTCTTTCTGTCTGTTTGCTCTGAGTGTTTGACTGAGAGCCGGGCTGAACTCCACACCCAGACAGAGAGGTGACAGCAGACAGGATGATGACTGCACCTCAGCTGGATTCAAACAAGATCCAATATTGTGGCAGCTTCCTGCAGAGTTGTGTGTAGGTGTGGGTGTGGTTGTTTATGCTGTAGAATGTATCCGCTGTGAGACAATTAAAGAAATTGTTTTGTATTTCTGTGATTCATTGCTTTGTTCTCCCGAGTGCCACTCCTTCTCTTCAATCTCTCTTTAGCTTCCTCAAGAAACTTTGTCTCTGTCTCTTGCTAATTTAGCCAGGAAGAGGGGCTACATTTGAATGACATGTTTACATATAGAAACTGACAGCCCTTTCACATTCTGTGTTTTGTTGTTTCATTACATGGTGTGTAAAATAAAATAAAGTCTTAAAATGTAATGAAACATTACACTTTAAGAAGGATCACACAATTTCTAGTAAGAGCTGATCAGAATGGCTGCTTTAAGCATCTTTTTCCACTGCCTGCTCCTACAGCCCACCTCTCCACAGACTACCTGCCTCTGTGTTCAGCAAGTTCAAGGTTTTCATATGTTCATGTACAGTTTGTTCCCACACTGTACTATGAGGCAACTACAGCGTGCTTCAGTCAAAACAGTCTCTTTATCACCCAGCTAGTAGCAGTTTACCTGTTACTCATTTTGGTGTGAACCACTTAAATAGTAACAGGTCATGTAGCAATGGCTGCAGCCAAACTGGCAAACTTATTTGCTCTCTATGGCTAAAGTTACCTTTCTTCTCTAACAGTTAAAGCCTAAATATGGGTGGGGTTTCTTCAATGATTTATGTCTAAAACATGCATCATATCCCACATTTTCTGTCACAGTGACTCATTCTCTCTCCCCCACTCTCTCTCTAATAACATTTATTTATTTATTTGTATAAGCCTACAATATGTTAACACATTGTTAGCATTGTCGGGTTTCACTTCTGACTGACACTGAAGTAAGCTCTGAGCATATTTGTTGATTTCTAGCCTAGGTGATATAGCCTGTAGTTGGTTTCCATACATAATATGAACTTATCCTGTGTTGATGGAATATAGACGTGTTGCATTCAAAGGCCACAATGACCCAGGCAAAAATTTCCCCTCACATCGCTTGTTGTAGCAGATCAAACTCTAATCTCTGTCTTTGCTTTCCATCTAATATTCCAAACAGTGCAACTTTGTGTTATACCACAACAAATTAAGACTTAATGTCTGTAGATTGTAAATTGAAGAGGGTTCTGCATCTTCTGGGCGAGCTTTCTTGCTTATTGTGAAAAGAACTCATGAGAAACCACCTTCTTTCTATCCCACAGTGTAGATGCCAAACCCTTTTTAACAGGATCATTAAATAATCATTAACGTCAGACGGCCCAGAGGTCTCTTTCCAGTGAACAATCTGTTCTCCCTCCCCTTAACCTATATGTTGCTGTTACTTTGTTGTAACTCTGTGGTCATGACCTCAAATTATCCACAAGGCCCTCTCTGTGCTGAGAATCTCTTGATTCACCACCACTACCTCTCTGGCAAACAAAGGCTGCAAAGAAGCACAGGACTATTCAAGCAAGTGCTGTGGAAATTAATTTGGGCCACAGAACCATGGAGGCCTGGTTCTGCCACACTGTGAGTCTGGTGGATTGATCCTAGTTAAGTTAAAACAGAGGAGAGGACAAACTGCATTAAGACTGCGATGACTGTGTGGAAGACTGCTGTAGTTTGTGTTAAGCGTGAGTGAAAAAGTGATGAGTAATGAAGAAGGATTTATGAGGCTGAGGTCAGCGTATTACAAAAATGCCTAAATCTTGATCCTGAAAATAAGAAACTCACAGCTGTAGCGGCATGAGTAGTAGTAGCATGATAAAGATAAACTGGGATCTTCTGGACCTGATGTGCTCTTAACCTTTGGACCATGAGATGTTCAGATTGATTCTGTCCAACTTTAACAATGACTGTAATGAGAATTAAGGTAAAAAACTGCCAAACTATGATCAACATCCATAAACCTTTGCAACCAAGACTTAACTGACTAAAACTCAACAGGCAAAAGAGGAACAGTGCCATGCACAGGAACATATTAATACTTTTCAGATGTTTATTAAAACATGTCATATTAACTGAGGCTTTGTTTAATTATCAGAGAGTATCTAATTGGTGAGAAAAACAATGTTCTATTACAGATCTCTGCTCTTTTTAATGTAAGTGCCAAACCTTATGATATATCAACCACACTTGCTTGCTCTCATTTCTCCCTTGTGAAAACAATTTTTTGATTGTAAAAGAAACAGTTTTTTTTGGTTCAATGTGGGCAACAAACAACGGCCCTTTGTTTCAATCCTAATGACCTATTTCAATTTGGACTTATATCTAATATAATATCTAATAAAACATGTGTCTCTTGTGTATTCATTAAAAAAATCACTGAAAATACATATGAATTATCTTTGACGTGGACATTTTCGGGGTAGTAATACAAAAATATTTTTGTTCAAAAATAAAAGAACAGTGTGTTAAAAACAACTTAGCCTGATAAATTTATGCAATATTAAGTAATTAAATGCATAATGTGCAAAGTTATAATACATATAATATATATTTATACATCAGAGGGTTGAATACTTAAAACACAAAGCCAGAGGATGGAAAGGCCACTCAGAAATCCGTTTTTCAGAAATTGACACAGATTGCTGTGATTTTGGTCATAAAATTAAGAAACAAATGAGCAAAGACTTGGCTTGATTCAAATTGAATATCAAGTATTTAAAGTGGTTGCCAGAACATCTGGGTTTTTGCAAAGATGGGGGCTGCTTGATAAACAGGTGCACACTGAGGACAAAAACAATTGGTTCAATGACTCATTAAAAAAATTGCAGCTGTTCTTATGTGTCCTGCATTTTTTAAATGACCAGCACTGAAATATCGTTCTCAGACAAAGAAGAGAGATCTACTGAATCAGCTTTGGCTTCTTGCTAATTTCTATCCACAGTCTCCAGGCCGGAATTCACTTTTCTGTTTGTCTGCAGAGAGACAAACATGAAGGCATTGCAAACAGTGATTTATTTTTAGAGCTTGTGGAGAGAGACCAGGCTGAGAGGAAAGCATCTTAAAGAATATTAAGATCACAGCAGTGAGGAAAAAAGGAATGAATGAATATCTCCTCTCTGCAAAAACAAAAAAAGATCCAAAAACAGAGAAAAAAATGCTCTTTTAACCTTCCAGGAAATAGCAGTACAAAAGCTCAACTTTCGCTGTCAGAAGCATTTTACACATCTTAAAATTCTACTCTTTGTTTTTGGTGAAGAGCGCTCCCTTGTCTGGAATGTCTTTGGTTTCGTCTTCAAACATGTGAGAAATAATCGAAGGACGTCCTCTGCTATAAAAACCAGTTAATTCAAGGCCGGTCTAAATCTCTGAGGTGGCTGTTGATACGAACACAACAGTTCCACTAAAGAAAAATTAAGCACCATGAAGACGGTGCCTCAGCAGAAATATACAGCGAGGCCTGTCACATTAACATAAAGCATGGGCCCCAGAAATTATTAGCCTCCCTAATCTCAGGAACACTCAGATGCAGCATTGCACTGTTCAAATGACCTGTCCAGCATGATGCATGGCTGTTTTTTCTCCACCTTGGAAAGAACACCAGCTTCCCCCACTGCCCCCCCGAACCCCCGCCACTCTTTATTTCTTGCTCACTCGCTTTTTTTTAGCTCTTGCACCAGATTTATGCAAGGCAGAGCAGTGTGGTGCAAAGCCTACACAAACAACAGCCAAGGCAGACGGAGCAAGGTGAAGGTCAACAAACACATTATCCTCCACTTATCAACAGTTTATTAGCACAGCTCATTCCCCGCTTGCATTACACGCAGACAAACCAGGTCGCATCAGCTTCTCCTTCTCTAACCTCACCTATCTGCAACACCCAGGGAGGGAATAAGAAGCTGAGAACGATATAATGACATTAAGTGTTATCTCCTGCCCCTTTTCCAACCGCTGCCATCCTGCCACCTTGAGAGCTACCCTATCACAAACAGCAGGAGTGGATGGAGAGCTTGAACAGGATTAAAGTTGGGTCTGCTGTGCATAAAGACACAGCTTTATGGCATGTGCTCAGTACTAATGGTTTGGGTAGGGGGGTGGAGTTTGAGGGATCGATGGGAATGATCTAGTACACAGCAGGACAGATATAAAGATCAGTGAAGGGGAAAATAGACTCTCTGTCACCCCACCGATTGCTCTGATTGCCTGCCAGCCTGCTCACTTGTGACCAGATGGTCCGTCCCCATCAACGCCCAGTGAATACCTGTAAGACACCCTCCCCCACCTCAGCTGACCTGGCATGCCTGTCTCACTCACACACTGACCAGTCTACTCCAACTGTTCATTCATAGATTGGAGCAAGAAATTCATTTGTAGAATTAGATAGAAATCACATTGATTTAACATGAAAACTGTATACTTCTGCAAAGCACAGATGTAAAACTTTGCATTTCTTCACATTTTTTTTTACTTTAAAACATTTATTTCTGGAGATAAAGTCTGTTTGGATTTTTGGACTGCCTAGTTATTGTCTCCACCAAAATGGCTTAAAAATGTTCTTACATCTCCTCAAAAACAATTGGTTTGGTCACCAAAAACATGGTTAGAAATTCACCTATTGACACCTGATTGTTGTCACCACATAAACAGTTGTAAAAAAAAGTTGAATATGGCTTTAACTGGTGGTGAGACACATTTGTAAGTCCGCCAATTCCTTCTGACAGAGCACACCGCTAGCATGTCACCAAAAATTGGACAAGATGGTTGGTGTTTATACAAACAATATTTTGCTTTTGTTAATAAATATTTTTTCAGTTTTCCTTTTTTTAATGAGATAAAAGTGTGTGATTTACTTCAATAAACCAAAAAAAAAAACAGCGACAACAAAAACCCTAAAGGCTTTGACTTTTTGTTTGTTTTTTTCATAATGATTACTTGTGTCCTCCTCCATTAGCTTTTCTTTTTCATCTGCTAGACTCCAATGTTAATTACTTCAAACAGTTGGTTGAATTCACAGAGGATAAATTCTGAATTCAAACAGGCCAATGCAGTTTAAATATAATATTTTTTTCCAACTTTTAAATGAACGTTCATTTTTTTAAACAAAAAGTGACAACACTGGTCTGAGTAGAGTTTATAACAACATCAGTGTTGTTCCTGAAGATCAGTGAGTGCAGGGATCCAAAACTTACTTCACTTTCACTTTTTCAACTGTCCCTCTTCTTTTCTCATCTTCATTTCCTTCTTTACCCATTTCACCCTTCATTCCCTCCGTGCATTAAGCCAGATAGAATAATGTAGAATAGTGATTCAAAGATCACTATCAAATTAATTCTAGCTGTCCTTAAAGGAACCTAGCATCTGAACTTTGGTACACTAATTAAAGTTTAAAAGAAACGTAAGTGCTCCTGTGCTTTGAAACTCTTGTTGGTGGGTTGAAATAAGGATTGCATCATTAAGGTCAATTTTTTTTATAAAGTTAACACATCTCTGTACCTTTTTTGAGAAATTTTTCTGGTAGACATTCCTGTGATTAAGCAAATCCTGTCAGTCCTACCAGTGCTGCAGGACCCTAAACATTTGTATTTTTCTTGCTCAACTGATGCCTTCCTCTGTCTACTGCATGTTGCACATTGTTTCGTGGGCCAAGTGACTGTTTTTAATTCCTACAAGCTGTGAGGGGTCATTTTGTTCCCCTTCCTCTGTTGCTTCAAACTCAGGGTCTTGGTTCAGGACCCAGGACAATTGAAGAGTACTTGCCTCATCTTCTCCTAACACATTTCATTTAGCAGTGGCCCATGCATTAAAGACACCATCTGTCATGGCTCTGCCTCTCACCACTCTCCAAAGCTCAGGGAAACATTCAGTTATGGCAGTTAAAGGAGAAGAGTGGGAAGAGAAAGAAGGACACAGGTTGAAGACAGCACTTGAGAGCTTCAAGCTAAACCTACTACAAACTAAAAATTTTAATTATTGCAATGTATCCAGCAATCGGAGCTTTCAAATCTGGCATTAGGAGCTGAGAAGCCTGTCTTGATTCAGACTGTGTGACAGGCTGTGCTAGAAATCTTGAATAAACCAGAGGACCAATGAGTGAGGTGGATGGTGAGATTCTATTCCTAGACACCCTCTTCATGTGTACACACACAGCTGCGAACAGGAGATGCTCACACAGATCAATGTATTAATAGTATATACAGTCAGTACATAAGTGATTGTATTAGCTTGCTCATTACGATTTGCTATCGGCTGAGAAGTTTAGTTGTAACTAAAACTGGTTTTGTTGAATTTACAGTTACAAGCATGTCATCAGCGATCGTAAAATCTTTTACTTTTCTCTCAACTCAGAACCGTTGTAATTCAACATCTTGTCAACTTTGATGAACACCACCAGTCACATTAATTGAAATTAAGATAGAAAAACTTGAATCCTTTTGACTTGTCTCATGTTGTGTGTCTTTTGTTTTACAAAATAAAGCAAATATGGCAAGAAAAACTATTGTTAACTTGTTTCAGTTGGCTACTCTGACAATCAGCATCTGGTTAAAAGTAGTTCACAACTTTACTGACATTTAGCACCGGTGTTCAGTGTTCGGCTGACCCAGATGTTAGCTGCTGTACAGGTGCTCTGCAGTGTGCTGAATTTTATAACTAAACCTGAAACTGAAAACACATCATCTAAAGAGCTGAATGACCTCAGATATTAAGGTTTGTGGTTTAGAGTGAAACTGTGACAGGAGGGCTTCTGATTCTGATCCCTGAAATTTCCGAAAAATATGAATATTGTAAAAATATACCTTTTTAAAAAGTAATTCAAAACAAGCAAGCATGCATATGCACTTAAATATAGTACACACTCCTGCACTGACAGAGAGGACTATAGAGGCGATGAAAATAAATAGAGGACATTCAATCGTTTCAATCAATTCCTCCATATATCTTAAGTGGGCAATTCCTCATTGCCTCTGCAGGCCCATGATGGATCCCTACTTCTCTTTTTATTCTGAATGCCAACACACAAAAACAAATGATTCAGTCCAGTCCCACATGGGTGAGAAGTAGAACACTCACAACTGAGACACCCTGTCGTATTTCCTGTGGAGTATTCAAATCTATTTTTCAGTGACTGCTGGTCTGTCATGGGAGGTCATTTACTTTCTTATTGCACCACTTCATCTTTTGTCTGTCTCCTCATCATAAGCCCTGTGACAGACTCATGATGGATATAAAGTTCAGCCCCAGGAGATATCCACCTCCAACAGCACCGCTGCTTCAGAGCTACCATCAGCCTGCCTCTAAGCAGAGGCGGCACAGAGAGCCGTGCAGTAAACAACAGACCGGTGCAGCATGACAAAGCTTTAAAATGACTGAAATGAATACAGTATATTATCACAGTAGTCACTTGCACTTTGTACCTACAGCATGAATGCTGCAAAGTGTGTGTGTAAGAGTGGGGTTATTATAAGGCAACAGATCAACAGCATCGTACTGCTGTCCTGATTTTCAGTACGGCAGTTGTCTGACCAGAAATAAGTGTTTTCAGTGCATTTACTATTTATCATAAGAACGTTTTATCCCTAATTTAAAGTTTATTAGATGAGGCCTGGTCTATTTGTTGTTTAGCTTGCAAAACCCTGGCAACAAGCCAAAAGGACTTCATGGTTACTGCACAAGGTAACATCAGTTTACTAGGTTTGTCTATTAGGAGACAGAGGTTTTATTTGTGCTGACCACTTCTCAGACTTAGTATTTTTGTTGGTTTCCTGGGAGTCCAAAGAAGAGTAGCAATGAGGACTCATTCATTTGGAGTTTAACAGAGGTTTTAGATCAAGTATTGATTACCTTCCTGGTGGTTTGAGAGCATTTTCAAGTTCAATACCAGGTTTTCATGATGGATTTTAAACATTTTTGGAGGGGATTTCTTACAATGATAGGCTAATAAAAATAGATTTTTTGGGTAACAAAGAGAAAAAATATTTAACAATATTTGTCTAATTATGCCTTAATGGATGTAATGATAGCTGTAGTTTTCGGCTCACAAATGTGCCTTGACAAATGGACCCTGCCCTAACTCATGAGAATGTCCTCAGTAGCAAAAGAGCTGAATGCAGTCTTGTTATCAATTTGTCCCTATAGGGCCACTTGTGGAATAGCATTTTAACATTTCCTGAAGCTCAAGTAAAAAAAAATCTAACTTTGAGACAGCCGTTGTCATCAGCTGGACTCTTCACAAAGACCCACATTACTACTCCCAAAATTTTACAAACCTACTCTGGTTCGTTTGCTTGGAATATTTACTGATTTTGATTTTCAAACAATTGTGGCAGCAACATCTGAACAACTGTTTGGCATATTTGGATTGTGCAGTAGCTGTAGATTTAGGTTCCAACTCTCAATGGCTACATCACCTGATTATTTGATTTACTGCTAACGTGACATTTACAGTAGCACAATGGTTTAAGTTATTTGAAAGCATAAAAACTGTTTAACTTGTAGACATGGTATTCACCAGAAAGTGATTAATACAGTAATACAGTGATGACCAAACTGTCCACTGACAGCAAGATTTGTTTTCAGTATTAAGGTATCAAAACTTGAAAATGGCCCTGTGTTAATATTCCCTTAAATTTTGCTCTGAACAATCCTCGTTAGATCTGCAATGCTTCTCGGGGAAGACAGAACACTGATCTACAATAAATCTGATACCTGATATCACAGTAATAATAACCATAAAATTAAACAACCACTAGTGAAAAAATATAGTATAAGTATAAGATGACACGTTTCTTATTTCACTGACTATGAACAGACTGTCTGTCTTTCCCCTAGTATCTCTAAATATCTCACATTCATTTGAAATGAGATCATTGACCAGGCAATGGGCCTGCTAATGAGACACTTATTGGTATAGTTCATCAAACATCCCAGGATGATAGTTTACTGCAGGATAGAGACACTATGTGCCATCGCAATGATGCAACCCTGTGTCAACAGACAGACAGCTGCCTGTGTCAGAGGCGTCTCTGAGTGGGCCTGGCTCTGAACGTGTCTGTGTATTTGTCTGTGTGTGAGCATACAGAGCACGAGACAGCGACTGTGCGCCTGCTGCCTGCAGACATTTTGAATGGAAGGTTCCTGATCATGAAACAGAGTTGCATAAACCTGACTGCAGTAATTTTAACCAAACTGCTTTAAGCGTTTACCTGTAGAGATGAACTGTCGGTAAAAGAACTGAGAGTGACTCATGTCTCAAATAAATGTAATATTTCAAAAAGAAAAAGGAGAAAAAGGAAAGCCTTCAAATTGAGGTGACTTCTGTTTGACATCCAGATCTTAACTTAAGTCTGATTTGACACATCAAGATTTTAGGATTTTTTAAACAAAGTGCTTGTCAGATTGTTGAACAAACCCTGTTTTTCAAGCTTAAAATTTTGCTCTCCAAGTCTCTTGTTGCTGTTCTTAATACAACAGTTTTTTGCACTTCATTGTGTGCAGCCAGTCTCATTAATGGACTTGAGGAGAAACTGATAGTGTGGGCTGTTCTCCCTGTTTGACCATTACCATCATGTGACACTCAAAATGCATGCATAAGACAAAGTTCTTGGAGAGATCAGGAAGTCAGTGGCATGCAGCCAGAAGAAGTCTTTACAGCAGGCTATTAAACATGCTATTGGCAATCTGAATATTAAGTAAAGGTAGAGACAGTTTTGACTTAAAATGTGATCAGACAATAAGTAAGACAAACTGGTTTGTTTAAAACCCTTGAGCCTCCTTTTTTGCATACCTAACAACCGGCTATGATATTTCATAACAAACTCAAACAACAGCAATGTCAGCTTTATGTTTTCATCAAGTATGTAAGAATTGTTGCAAACGTGACTAATGAAAAAACATTTTCTCTTCTGTGAACAGAAGATCTGCAAAGGTGACTATTTCACAAATACATCACATGATACAAATAATCCCATGCTACCGAGTGGGGACATCGGCTACACTTTTGTTGTTATTGAAATGACATACTGTGTGTTTACAGGAGCTTGCACTTGTACAAACTGTGCCAAGAGGTCACAGATGACTCCATCAGGACAGACTTTCTTTGTACTTGGGCATGCATGAAGCTTTACCTGAACATCTCCCAGCTATAACCAGGGTTCCACAAAATAATCAGAGTTTCTGAGACTCCAATCTTATGAATTAGCAAACTAACATTACGTAGAAAATCGGCAGCAGATAAATCTGACTGGCTCATCCTATCAATGAAACCTTCATTTCCTGACTTCATGTTTTGGATGTTTGTGCACTTAAGCTACCAACTTGTTTAATAATTGTCCTCTTTCTGATTAAACAGCTTCAGGTCAGCTTCGGGTCAATTGGTGTGACAATGCTGGTGGTCGTTAGAGGGAGCTACAGGTCTAGGGGACCATTGGTTGAGATTTGGGGTTCAGAAATGAACTTAAAGTCATTAAATAGTAAAATTGTTTTTAATTGACAGGCAAACATGAACACACACACACACACACACACACGTATGGTGCTTGTGAGTTTTCTTTGTTTGTTCTGTGTGTTTGTCCTCACAAATATAGGTGCACAAAGAAGTGTGTGAGTGTGTGCCTGCAGTCTCTCTGTGTCCTGAAGCGCTCTGTGTGCACTAGACGTTGATGCTGCTCTGCCCCCTAATGGTAAAATCGTGTCCATGCATTAAAATCATGAGACTGTAAACAGTCTATCACTGCTCTAAAAGTTAAATAGATAAAGTGATTGAAAATGTTTACATAAAAACATGCACATCCTGGAGATAAGTAACATAATTCTGTGTTTTTTACTTCTAACACACCAAGTCAACTTTGTCTGCTTTGTCACACTGACAGTGAGTTTATGAGATTTTGTTATGTCTTTGGAACAATACACATTGTCTAATAGATGTGCAAACTAAATGAAACCCAACACCTCAGTACTTACCTGTTATACCTGTTACAGCCTGTGTCTTGTTTATAAAGTGTGGTCCTTTTTTGTTCACTGAACTGCACAATATTTTTTGGAGGCTGCAATTTATAATGTTGTATTTGTGTCAGCATGATGACCCTCTGTGTCTTGCTACCCATGTCCTGTAAAGTTGTCCTCCTCTTGTGATTACCTGTCCTGCCCTGATGTGTTTCACCTGTGCTGATTGCCCCACCTGTGTCGAATTACTCCCAGTATGTATTTGGTCTCTATGTTTCCTCTTTTGTCTCTCTGGTGTCTTCTGTGTCTTAGTCTTGTCTGTTTCCTTTTTTTTTTCCTTTTGTCATTTGGTGGTTTTTGTAGTTCCCTCCTGAACTTCTTGGCTCCTCTAGAGTTTGTTTTACTATCAGCTTTCCAAAAAAAAGCTTGCTTTTTCTTAGAGGACCCAAATGCGAGACACTAAATCAAGGAATAACTTTTTGTTTAAACCTTGATAGAAAGCATGTTTTAAACCACTTCATGACATTTTTTTTCACCATTTAGATCAGATGGAGAGAGATGTTTAAATCCAACTTAACACACCAAGCACATTCAGTAGTGTACTGCAAATGCACAGCGATGCATGCTAACAACAGGTGTCAATAAGATGCCACAGATCGCAATACATTAACCTTTTTTTCCACTGTTATGTCATGTACTTTGTTTTATGGCTAACTGTTAATATATGATTCTCGTAAACTCATTTATAATTAAATAAATCTTAGTAAAAAGATGAAAAATGTCTCCAAAAAGCCATTGGAGCTCATTCACTGTCCGGCATGCCTGACTGAAGCTCTTATCAATGAATTGAATAAAGTAATCCCTGTATCTTCAACAGACTTTGAGTTCAGCACTGTGATGTGTGAGAGTATGACAGCTTAAGGAGAGCAAGAGAAGACGCAGAAGCACAGCAGAGCTATCTTTACTGTCAGCACCAAGTCTTAAAGGCAACATGTAGACAAGACATTCTTCTTCTTAAAACTTTTTAACTGCACTTTCATAATCAAATGAAAGACTTCAGCTGAGGTGTGATTGAAATGTTGTATCTCTACATTTGAGTATATACTGTCCTTTAATGGACTGATCTCCAAGAAGCTGGACTCACCGATAATCTCTGATTTAAAGACCTTAAAACTTGCTTTCAAGCACAGTTACCACCGATTAAACTCTTGATCAGACATATCCAACAGCAAGCACTTCCCTTTAATCAACATCCCAAATAAATCAAGAGTCATGGTCAGTTTTTCTTAAAAACTGTGTCAATGGAGAAAGTAGTGGATTGCATTGACAGTTGTTATATCCGCTGTGATACGGTGCCACCAAAGTTAACAGCCAATAACCAAAGTTCAAGTTGTGTTTCCCGAAGTTATTACATTGCACAATAGTGCCCCAATAGAAAGAGCAAGATTATGTAACCTCTAAAACTCTATTTTTGAAACTGAGTCTTTCCATGAAGTGTCTTTCCACGGCAATCATTTGCTTTTACATTCACCCTCATTCCAGGCACTCAATGATGACACATGAGGAGTTTAGAGTGTGTGCTTTACACTGCAATGGCAATGCTTACTGTCTATGGTCTGTGTGTGTGTGTGACATCAGATATTTAATAGTCATGTTGCACTCACGGTCGTTGCACTGTGTGCCAGTGTAGGAGGTCATAGAGCAGTCGCACGTGTAGTTCTCCCACTGCTGGATGCAAATGCCCATGTTGGCACAGGAGTCCTCCTGACATGTAGTGCTGGGACCTGTGGAAATGAAGCCATCCCCACAACCACACCCAGACATCCACCCGGACAAACACACACACACACATGCACAGAACTAAGTTTAATACTATACAAACCCACTGGAGGCTTTATACCATAATAAGTACATGACTGAAGTGAACTCAGAGGCCGCTTTAAAGGGACACTGGTTTGGTTTAGAACTCTGATAGCGTTTTTTCAGCCGCAAACAGTGCCCTTTGGCTTATTCTCTTGAAGATATTTTCTCACTGCTGCTGGTGTCTTACCTTGTAAATAGCTTTGGCTTAATGAGATACACCTTTTTTAAGACACCAGAATGGTTTAACTGGGCACTATTAACTTTTAAAAGTTTAAGGTGCCTTTTATGTTGCCAAATCACACAACATATTAAGTTCTTTTCCACTTAGCAAGCTTTTGTGATTTATCAATAAAACTGGTGTCACTGGGAAAAGAGTGAGAAAGCAGGATTTTTTTATCACAGAAAGAAAGTGCAATTGTTATCTCCAACCCTAAGAGTTGTCCTAATAAAATTTCCAGTTTTCCTTTACTGACCAAAACATTGTCCCGATGTTCCTGAACCATGATATTAAAAACATTTCTTAGCCTATAAGCTACTCTAAGCTCCATTTTTGAAAAGTATGGCCCTTTGTCTGCTGCTGCAATGAAGTCTGCAAACCAGGAATAACATAAATCAGCAGGAAAAAATAACAAAATGCATGGGGCAAGTGGTTTGTGTTGTGTTATGAGAAATGATCCAAGTGCACCACATGGGGACATTACTGTTCTGCAAAAAGCAATAAAACTTCAACGATTCAACACGCTGTAATTTGTTAAGACTTGGGACTTAAGTGTCATCTTTTGAAGTGCTTTAGAGCGAGTGTTTAATCCTGAATAAATCTGGATCATTCTTCACAAATATAAACAAACTTAAACATGACCATGTTTTGTAGAAAGTGAGACTTAATACATGTATATTCTTTACGAAGATACTTTTAGATGCGGTCAAGTTCAAACTTCTTAAATCCGGAACATCCAAGTTTTTACATCTCTACCGTACAACTCTGAAAATAGATTGGTCTTCTATTTACACAGTTTATACATTAACTTGTGTGCCAAACAGGTCATGAGACAGATAGGAAGCACTTTATTCACTCACATTTTGGACTAAATATTGGGGAAGGGCAGCAAAGAATAACAATATGCTGCAGGAGTGAATAAGAACTTGTGACTTTTAGATTTTTAATACTTTCCCACAGCAAAGAAGATCAGGTCTGATATCCACACTACAAAGGACAAAACAAACTTAGTCCGCCAAAAGTATTTAATTCACAGAAGTCTAGTGCACCCGTTTCATATTATTATTATTATTTATGCAGTTTTCTCTTTGTATCAAATTTAGAAAAAGGGAGTTTGTTTTTCCAGTACATCTGCTTACACATGAATGTGCATAAATTTTCACAACAGCACACTGGCTGTATCAGCTAATCTCACTTAAATCGGGTACATGTGTTGAGTGAAGACTTACCTTGTTAACTGATGCAAGCTGCTCTGTTAAAGAGGCTGTTCAGGATCATGAAAACTGATGAGGAGTTGGAGGAGGGGACAGAGTTGGAACTTAAACTGACTTAAAATGCAGGAATGCGCCACAGGGGAAGCTCCTATTTCTGATTGTTGATCCGTTGATATGGCTCAGAATTTCATGTAAGATGCATCATCAATAAAAAGCTTTTTGATATTATTATTTACGCTATCACTTCAGCCGATACTACTGCATTTATTATATTAGCCTGCAGTGCAATATCACCATCTAGTGATGGTACAGTGTATTACCATAACCTGAGATCAATTAAAAAAATCATCAATGAGCTTTGATAAGGGCTCACTACAAAATCCATTTTATGCAATGGAAGCTTGTAATGAAATGAAGACAGCACATGGTAATACAGATTTAATGACTACTAAACTGATCATGGTAAATCTGCAAAAAAAAGGAAAATCATACAAGCACACATAAAAATGAGACTGTAGAATGTCATGAACAAGACCAACAAACTGTGATTGATGAAATTTTATTTTGAAAAATAAATTAATCAACCATTGATTCCTTGCAGTACATTCAGTACACTGAATAACAATGTTATCAACCCCATTCAGATTGTCACAGCAAGGATGACATACAATACACATAATGTTATGTTCTGCTTGGATTAAAATGAAACATCAACTGACACATTTATTTGTCTAACATGGGGCTCTGTAAGGTAATGTAAAAAAAAGAAACATACAATACACTCAATGTCCAACTGAATGATATGGCAGGCATAAGAAAAAACAGCTGTACAGAAAATGATTTCCATGCAAACAATAACAGGTTGTGGAAGCTGGCCCAGAACCTTAAAGGATGACAAAAAACAACCACAAAAGAATGCGCAATTTGCACAAGAAGATGGAAACATTTTGTCCACAGTGACATCTGCCTGCTCGTGCAAAATGTTTCAATAGCCCATTTCGATGTAGATAATTGCTTGAACAAATGTTGATCAAATGTGTGGGTATGGCTTGATACAGATTTCCATTGCTGCTATGATGTCATGGTCAGGTGTGAAAATGAACATCTACATTCATAGACATTACGGTTTGTATTGTTTTATCTCTACTCCCCCTGTAATTGACCATTTGCTAAACCCCTAACCCCAAACAGCCACTGACTAATCAAAAACCAATAGCTACACATGGCTAAATACCAAGAGACTACTAGCACTAGCACCCCATACTAGCATCCCTTCAGTCCAAATGTTAAGGCTTTAGTTAAGGCATTTTAGTTGTGTATTTCAGTCTGTCTCAGCAAGTTTTACAAATAGTTATGCTACTGTTTAAATTACTGTTCATACAGGCTGCAGAAATTTTCCCTTAGGTATATTTTTTAAAAGTCTTTTCCTCTCCATTTTACATGTGTAACTACACTGTATGTGTGTTAGTCTCTCACACAGTGTGCAGGTAGTGAGCAGAGGATTCCTGGTAGCAATCAGAGCCTGACAGAGGACTGCAGGTGAATGTTAGGGAATTACCTATCATTATTTTTTTGTGGAGTTAAAAAACTTAAGGTAAAAAACATTCCTATTTAAGATTGACACATCCACTGCATGGAAGACAGTTAAGTAGCGGTTAGCAGCTCCGTCCTGTTTTGTATTGGGATTGTTGAAGTTAACCTGAGATGACTTTGCCAAAAGTCGGTCCTCATCCTCATGGCCTTTATACAGCATCAAGTAAACCATTTTTACAGAAGCCAACAAGATAACAAGCGGTTAATCTGTGATAACGAGATGATTATTTTGTTATCTTGAGATAACAGAATTTAAAAAAAAAGAGAGAGTAGTGACTGAGGCTGCTCTGGGCTTCCGTACATATAGCCTAAAACTACTACTTAAAGTAATTAAGTACTTGTATTAAACATCCAACTTTAAAAATTTGTAAGTTATTGTCAGAAGTTCATGAATGGTGTTATTTATTCTAACACTTTTTCATATAATACTGTCTTGTAACACAAGAACAATCCTATATTTCCATGGCATCATGAATCATTGACAGACTGCAGATTTAATTTCATGGGGATGAGTTAGTTTTAGCAGAAGGGGTTTTTCTTTGTTTTTGTTTTTTTTTTGTTTTGTTTTGTTTTGTTTTTGTTTTTGTTTTTAATTTTGTGTCATAGCACAGAGCCAGCATGGCATTATGCATGTAGCCATCAAACAAGTATGCTGAGACTAAGTTGTCTGCTAACTTACAAAGCTAATGTTAGTTAGCCTGCTCATTTCAGTTAAAAAGTTCCCAGCCAAAAGTAAAAACCTTTTTTTTGTATATACTTCTGTCCGACCTCAAGGATCCACTGTTTCCAGTATCACTACAAACTTTCAATGGCACATCTGCAGTAATCATTGTGAACTACATCTGTGCACTGCTACAATTACACGATTGACAAGCACAATAGCAATAAATAGGGGGGGGAAGGGCTTAGTGAAGGGTCAATTAGATATATAATAGCTAAAAGAATTCATTTTTGAAAAAAACAATACTTTAAATGAGAATATATTACTGCAAAATCAAATTAATACAAGCATCTTTTTTACCAACACACCTGAACCAGATGCTCATGAGGAGCTCTGCACTACCTCCTCATTTAATAATGTTCAAGACTCTAAACATTCATGGAACTTACAGCAAAAACATTAAAAAAAAAAATAGATTGGATAAAACGGAGCACCTAGCAGTATATTATGTCACTGCTCTGGCAAAAAACTGCTCTGATAGTGATTGTGGCAGCACTGTGAGTGGACGACCAATGTGGCCGATAACATGTGGTTGTGTAGGTGAGGAATCTGAGGTTTGGCCTGACTCTAGCTAGGGGTAAGTGAGGCAACAAGTACAGTTAATAGGATTAAAGGACTTCCATGCGGATGCAGGGCTGTGGAGCTACTGTTTGCATTGAGCAGGAAGAAAGGGCTGCTGGAGCTGGAGTTGAAGTAGTCTAAATCAGGCTCAGATCTGAGGGACGGTGTACCTTCGCATCCACGTTCAATCTGCCCACTGCGGAACAATGCGTCATTGAGGAGATCCGGCAGGCGACCATTTAGGTCCACAGATGCCAAACAGCCCTGAAAGCCTTCTCTGGACGCCACCAGTTTAGGAAGATTGCCGTACATGCCTGGACCCAGGCCTGCAATGAACAGATCACCTAAGAGGGGAAGAAAACAAAAGAAAACCATAGAAGTAAGAGTACAGGAGGATCTGATCTTGGTATTAATTTAAGATTGATATATAAGCACTGGTACCTAAACAGTTAATTGAACTTTTCTTGATTGCAAATAAAATTAATATGAGTGCTGGGATGCACTAAGGGAGACATAATTCTAGAAGGGAAACTTGATTGAATGGTGTGTAGAAGACTGACACAACACAGGTATTACTGTGTATCACAAGTACAACTGGTTTAGACACAGCAACAGGGTACAGCTGTGGCCAGTTCACATAAAAAATAAGGGCCCCCATTTCAGATATACCTCATAAATAGGAAATTTCCAGATATGTGTCACAGATAAGATGGCATGACTAATTTTTTCAAATAAATTACAATGTAATAGGTGCTGTCACACTAACAAATATATCTAAAGTGCTTTTTTGGCTCAACAACAGGAGGGAAATTTTACACTTCCAACAATGTGCAGGACACTTGGCATTGTGCACTCCTCTACTTAGAAAGCAAATTCTTCAGTGAGTAAGATTTCATACCAAACTGAAGTTTTCTTACCCCGAACAAGAAATTTTGTATGGAAAAAATGTCACTGTTTTGGTGACTGACTCATGACTACTGTTATGTCTTAGAATGATCTCTCATACTCCTTGGCATGAGTTATTCATGCCATGTCACCATGTCCCTTTTATGTGTAATATTGTAGAAAACCTTGGTAAAATCACTTCAAGCTTTTTGGTAAGGAACTTAAACAAGTGCAGCTAAATAAAACTGGACACACGAGGAGATGCAGACAATGTAACATTTGTCAAATCTTTTTCATGGACCTACCTTTAAGGTCCAGATTCTTGGCCCCATTGATGCTTTGACTCGTCGCTGTTGCATCTACTTTCAGTGTATGAGTGTTGCTGTTGTCTCGGGTGATGGCCACATTGTGCCACTGGTTGTCATTCAGTGCTCTTTCACTTTTTCCCTTGATGAGATTGGGCCCATTTCCAAGGTCAAAAACATAGTGAATGTATCTGCAAGAGAAAAGACAGTTACAAAATGTTTCAAAAAACTCTAGCTCTCTGCCTTTCAAACTATTCTTAGAAATGTTTGCTAGGGTTAGGGTTAGGGTTAGGGTTATCAGTTGATAACATAACGTTATTCCTAAAAATTCAAGATTTCAATGATAATGCTGTTGACCAGCATCCTTTCAAAATAACACGTACCCTTTAACCAGTTCTACAGCAATAAAATCATTGCCGTCTCCAGAATTGAAGAGTATAAAGCCATCTGGGGATGTGGTCTTGAACTGGAAGAACAGGTGCATTGATGTGTAGGCCTGTAGAGTGGCCAGGCTCAGATAGCTGCTCTTGGATTTGAAGGTGACAGGGTCGGCGATGATGGAACGGATCCCAAACCGGGCATTTAGCTCACAATAATCAATGTCACCATTCTTGCACAGGTCGATGTAAAGCATGCCATTAAATCTGAGGAAAAGAAAGAAATAGGCATTTAAAATGATTGCCATAAAAATGAGATGTCAGTTTGTCAAAGTCAGGAAAACAGACTGCCAGACTGCCAAGAATAACTGAATGTAACCACTGGACATAGGAGAGCCTAAACAGCTGCAAAAATCTTTACTTAATGCATTGATTATCTTGCCAGATTCTTCTGTGGTGTGAGGTGTGTTAAAAGTGATTTTCACCCTCCCTGATATGCTCAGAAAACAATCATGGCCGCCCCGATTTAAAATTGTACACATTAAATATGTTCAGAATTAACAATCAGAAATCCAATTGTGTGGGAGGAACACCGAGGACAGTCAAGCACAAACTCTGTGGATTGTCATGTGGAACAGAATGATGGCCAATCAGGAAGCAAGCTGAAGATTCCTGCACAACAAACGATGCAACGATAATAAAGGTATAACGTATATAAACGCATGAATGTGTGGAACAACTTGTTCACAACACAGGTGTCTATTCATTTTGTTTGGTAAAGCATAACATAGTCAAACTGACAAGGAGAGGAGTTGGACCGAAATTGCAATTGCAGTAAATGTATTAGGCAGTTAACCTGGCTATCTAGGCTAGCTATTGGGTAGCTTACATGGCTATCCAGGCTAGCTACTAGGTAATTTGCCATGTTTGTTTATTCTTAAGTCGTTTTTGACAGCTCAATATTTTAAGTTTGAGAGTGGCGAGAGTTTGAGACTTTGGTTGTTGGTGGACGAATCTGTCGGTGTGTAGTGTGCTGTTGGTCATCTCAAAGCACACCACACACTGTAGGAACATACTGTAACTGTTAAATCTGTCAGTCTTTGTCATCATGTGTGGGGTCTCTCACTATTCAAAATTGGTTAAGATTTTAACATTCTTGGGGAGGTGAAGAACTTGACAGAGAACTAGTAAACACACTGTTTAACGTGTTATTGTGATAACAAGGCTATAAGGTATATAAATTTAAACATTCAGCAGACACAGAACAACATGAGCATAATAATGTCTTGTGTTTGTGTTCATCAGACAAATGTAGGTCTATTATTAACTACAGGTTTGGTACACCACCTCTTGAGAAAAAAATATCTGGCTCTTTAGCTGCTAAATGTTCCAGGTTTTTCACCAACTACTCAGTTTACCTACTGTACACACAGAAGGCAATCAGATGGAATCAAGTGGCAAATGTGCTGTAAAACCAAGATAAGTACCTGATGGATTAAAAAAAATGCTATGAAGCCCCAGAATTTGAATAGTTCTTTTGTGGATTTGTTACATTGTCAATTCGATTAATTGCACAACATAATAACACAGATTTCAAAAGTAGAATAAAAGTCATTGATCTGAGTACCTAAGGCTCTGAAGGTGACCAATGAAGCTGGATGGGATGCTGGAAACAAACCGACGCTCTGTCATGATGCCGGTTTCAATGTTGTGGAACTCCAGACGAGTGTGGTCACCCACCATTTGGCCTGAAGACGGGGAGGGTGCAGGGGATGGGTTGAAAAGAAAGACAAAAAACGAAAAGAAAAGAGAACACTGTCTGACACTAACACAAAAGGGCTGATTTAAGGAGAAAATTGCATTAACAGTATTAGAAGGATGCAAACTGTCGCTAATTGTTACACATCTACATTTTTTCTTTGTAGCAGAATTACTAAGTGATACTCAATCTCTACAGACACACCACAGCAGGTGTAATACCACTGATAAGGAAACGCTAAGAACATTTCTTCAAGCATGAACCGAGTTGATGCAGGTAAGTACCTTCTGCTACATCATCGTCAACCGTTAGCTTGTAGGTTTTGCCGCGACGCACCACACGCACTGTATGCCATTCATTATCATTGAGCTTTTGCCCAGCATACAGCGTCTCCGGTCCCTTGCCTGAGAACAATGGTCAATCACAAAGTTAAAACAACCTGAACCTAAAACCAAACCTTTGTTTTCCCACCAGTTAGCCTGGCATTATTAGCAATAATGGACAAATAGTTTTGTAGCTTTGTTTTTAAATGTAGTTTTTAAAATAATTTTCATAACTTCAGGAAACAAAGGTTTGGTTTAGTCGGTGACATACACAGAGAAAAAAATACAAAATTCTTGACATCTGTAATTTTCAGTGATTAGACCTGGCCACTATGCTACAGAACTACAGGATCTGAGAGATTGTAAACAAAGAAAAGGCAACCACAGTAAGAGAATTTGCTTTTACTCATAACGGTTTACAGAAATCTTTCCTTCTATATCTTCCTATCCTTAACTGCTTTTGTCTCTGACTTCATTACTTTATCTGAGCATGCAATGCAAACCAAAAATCATCAATAAACTGAGCCATAATAGACACCAGTTCATTGTACAACAATATCAGCCTTTTTAATTTATCTCTAATCTTTTTGATATATGACATTTTAAAACACAACTCCTAAGTTTTCTTATTTGAGGTTTGCTACCAAGAAAAAAATGCAGGTACGTTCAAAATTACACACAATAATGTAGATAAATATTTAAATAGAAACTGGAGGAACCCTGAAGGGGGATACTAAAGTGTTCTTCAAAGTAATTGTCAAATACTTTTATTTTTATTTCAGTGTCTTTAAAACCCAAATTGATATAAAAAAGGAAGCTCCATGTATCCCCCTTTCTTTCAACCACCGTTGAAGGCTGAGAAAAAAAACTCTTCTTTCACAAATTTAATCTAACCCATATATGAGATAACATCATTTATTAATAACTTTCAAAACCAATACAAATGACCCACCCACAATGTCTGGCTGAATTAGACACAATGACTACTTAAGATCCAGAAACATTGGAGGCAATGAAATCCTGACTATGTCATCAGATTTGCAGTATCAGCTGTCTGGTTGTTCTATTGGTGATTGACCAATGGCATCATTAGGGCCAATAATATGGGGCTACTGCCTTCACTAAGTTATCCAGACACCCATAAAGCTAACAAAAGTCAACAAAAATATTTAATCTGCCTCTTATTTTGATCTGCAATTTCACATCTACATTCATCAAAGTCTTTTCCTAAACTTTTTTTAAAATATCACAGAGTAGCAAGAACAATATATACCTCTGTAGCCCATGCATTTATGCATTGATGGCAAAGCATCCTTACCCTATTTAATTTTTCATATCTTTTGCTATTTAATGGAATTTCAGAAAGGTTGTTATCACCAAAGCTTCAATGAAAATCCCCAAACTCTAAATTACTATCTGAATATTCTTTATATTGTTATTTGTTAAAACAGAGCACAAGTCCCTGAAAAAGTTGGACAAAGGCAGACAATTCCCAGTATCCAGCACAGTAACACAGAAGGTAGGATCATTTAGGATTTTGGATCTTTATTATTATTTTTTTTTTTGCTGGTCACTTTTTTTTTTCACTGTAACATGTTTATTGTATCTTGCAGAGTTTAATCCACTTCACTACAAGTTGTGGAGTGTAGAACTCACACTGTCTCTCAGCAATCTGTGTCTGAGAGCAAATACTATGAACTAACTGTCCTGTAAACACTTCTACTCTTACTCTGGATCCATGAGGCTGCACTTACTGTACAATTTTTAGTGGTAAAATACACTAAAGACTCTTGAGTGTTTCAGTCTCTTAAACTCTATTTATGTATTTATTTATCTTTTATGCACACAAATGACAGATATTAAGTCAAACATCTCAAAATTTTCATTATGAGTAAAAGCAAATCCTAGCTATTAGGAAAAGCCTGACAATGGCTTCACAACTAATACAAAATATTTCTGTTAATGCATACATACAGTATTATTTGGTGAATATCAAATTTGCCTGACAATAAAGAGTATAATATGGAATAAAAAGGTTTTAAAAATATCGAATTATGTCAAATATTGAAAAAACATTCAGTTTTGTTTCCTGTAAGCACATGGGTTAGGGATATGAGCCTACACAACCAATCAATGAACCATTATTTCTCATTAATGTGGATGTTCCTCAAGGTTAACAATCAAAATTATTGTTACCTAAATAAAAGTAGAAACACTATTGTTTCTGCAACCATTTTTCACAAGTTGAAATAAAATGATCTACAACATTTTCTGAGTAAAAAAGGAAAGTTGTTTTTCACAAATTTTGGACCCAGAATTTTTCAAATCTGTGTTAAGATGGTTCAACTGTAGACAGTAAGGTCCAATAAACCTCTCCTAAAAATCTTAAGAGGTGTTGCCAATTTAAGGCAACTGAATTATCTGCCTAGATGATCCTGTGCTGTGAGGAGTTTTAAGATGTAATCATTGTATTACTGATTGTATTTTTCAATATTTACAGTTTTTAAAATCATCTGGTGTGAAAGGAACAACAATCAAATATCTTGCAGTAGTACACTAGACTCAATGAAAGTGAGCTTAGTTGAAGTGTCACAAACAGAATATTGAACAGTTGCTTGACAGCTTGTAGCAGCTGCTTGCACAAGCCCCATTAAAACCTTATTTCTATCTCACGTCTAGCTTAAGCAATATAAGCCCTGCTGATTCCATCTTCATCTCTTGTGTCCATTTTTAAGATTAAAATATCAAAATTCTGTTGGATCCATCCACCTGACAGCTTTTGTATATCAAGGTGCTGATTAAACAGCATGACAATTGCAGAGGTGTGGCTTGGGCTGCTAACAAGTAAAGGCCATCAAAAACATGCCAATTAATCTTAAAAATAAAATAAAATGCATATCTGTAGTTTGAGTCATGGAGAGTTCATAGTTCCTTGATCACCAAATATTACTTTTTTATTTTGGTGTGACACCACTTGCCTCATGCAGTGCAACACATCTACTTTGCATAGAGCAGATCAGGTTGTGGATCATTACGGCCTGTGGAATGTTGATTCACTCCTCTTCAGTGGCTGTCTGAAGTTTCTGGATATCAGCAGGCTTGAAACAAGCTGTCAAAGATCCAGAGCATCCCAAATATGCTAAGTGGATGACGTATCTGCAAGAACTTAGATGTTTTTCAGCCTTCAGGAATTGTGTACAGATCCTTTAAACAGGGTGCTTTTAGTTGTATTGCTATAACATAAGCTAATGGTTGTGAATGAACAGCAGGACAATAAGCCTTAGGATCTTGTCACAGTATCTCTGTGCATTCAAATTGCCATTAATAAAATGTACCTCTTTTCACTGCACTGCCTGCACATACCATACAACATGAGGAACTCTGACAGAATGCTATACACACTGTCTGCCATCTGCTCTGTAGAGTGCTGGATTTATCAGAGAACTTCTCCAACATGCAGGACGTCATCAGACTTGAGCAATTGCTCAAGTGGCTCATGACAAACTGCAGTCAAGTCATGGCTGTTGAGAAAAGCCAATCTTTTTTTTTTTTTGCTTGTAACATCTGTGGCATTGTGTTTAGTGACAATTCTGCACATTTTCATGTGGGCTTTTATTTTGAGTAGCCCACCATACACCTCAGCAATAATAATGATGTTTACTCTGCATCTTGACATACCACACCAAGTGGATGGATTACCTTGCCGAAGGAGAAGCACTAATAACACAAAATTTGCACAGATATTTGTTCAGATCTAAGGAAAATAAGCCTTGTGTGAACATGGAGCCTTTGATCTTTTACATCAAGACATGAAAAATGGAGGCAAAATCAAAAGTGCTGCATTTATTTTTTGATAAGTGTAGTTTGGGTGATTTTAACATTGTAAAGTATTCTGTATGACTGACAGTCAACTGCACCAGATAAAATGTACAAACACTTGGAATTTAGGGTTTTTCTTAGGTTTAAAGTTCTTTGTTAACTTTCTTTTTTCTTTCATCTGGAACCTTTATTTAAATTAATTCAGACTGTGTGATTCATTCTCCCTCTTTACCTATCACATGATTAGCACCTCCCTTGTCTGTCCATTTTGTGCTTTGTTTTTCCCCAGGAAGAGCCATTGCTGTGAGCTTTTAACATCATCCCATATACATTAACACTGTAGTTTACATTGTAAGCACTGCTAACTGATGCTAAAAGGGAACCTCTGTGTGCTCTCTGTAACAAGTTGAGGGTGAGAGCAGGTTGAAATGTGCCCTTGTTATGTTTTTTCTCCTTGTGTGAGGTAATTGAGGGTTTCAGCCATCTTGGTTTGACAAAGTTTTACAGTCGAGATAAAAATAAATTACATAAATTACATGCACACAGACTGAAGTCCCCGTGTGCTTTTTGCACAGACAATTTTAACATTCTGGAAACTATATTCCCACTGTATGTTGCCTTTTCTCATGAATGTCATCTAAACAAGTATTGTTCCAAACTCTCACACTGCTAGATGTTTCAATCTAATGGAACATGGGTTCTCGAAGCATGAAGATCTGTCTCATGCATTACTCACCATTATTGATAAGCATTCTTTAATGGAAATTACCTGTTGTTTTTGCCTGTTATATATTATTTTTAAAAACCATTTATGGATGGAGGGCTTTATGTTACACTTCTATGTTATCAAAAAGGTAAGAGGGTTCCACAGTTAGGATGTAAAATGGGAACAAAGTAATGATCATACAACTTGTGGGGACTTGTCAAATGAACCGTGTTGACCACCTTTTGTACTTAAAAAAATAAACTATTCAAATTAAGTGTCTCAGTCACTAAGACCAAAGGATGTTACAGTATCATAGGATATTTATTTAGATCACTTTCTCCTGATATAGACCTACTTATTATATCCTTAAAGGTTGGATGATAAACCTAAGTAATACTAAGCTGTGACTCAACTGTATTTTTGCAAAAGGTTTGTAAAGGGATTGGGGCACTTGACACATACATTAATTTGTAGATAAATATATATCATGTCATCATACCATAACCACTGTAAACAGTGCAAAATTGTCTGAGAGAAATTTTATTTTTCATATTTAACACGGACCATGACAGCAGACCAATCATGGGATAATAGAGCACTGTGGCTGATATTAAAAGGAATTGTAATATTTCTTGCCACATTTGTTTATGATTAAAACAAATCACTTTTTATTCCATTTGACTAAAGCTATATCTATTAGTTTTCCACCACCTGAGCATACTTATCCTCCACATGATAGGCTAAAGAGAAGGTGGAGAGCTGTGCAGGACTTGCATTACAAAAAAGAAAAAAAAACAAAAAACAAAAAAACATTTTCTTTCAAAAGAATCAACATCAAAATACCATCAGCAAAGAGAGCAAAATGAAACTTGAGTGTTAACTTACTGGAGTTACAGTTTATCCTGATACAGTCTAGATGGGGGAGAATAAATGACAGATGAAATTGCATCCTTCAAGGTTACTGCTGCAGACATCCAAAAACAAAAAGTCCACCCTTCCGGGGACGTACACATGCAGGAAGGCAGCCATTTTATTCATTAGTTATTTATATTTAAATTTATGCCAAATACCATTAATTAAAGATTTCAAAAAATCAACCAATTTAAATGATTTGTCAGTCAAAGAAATGTGCAAGTTGATAAAAGCTGCTTTTCTGGAGCTTGTGCTCTTTCATTACCCATAGTACCAGAACTTACATTTATTTATCATTTATGCACAGTATTCACAGTAAAATGGCCACTTGTAGTACCAGTTACAAAAGTTGTCCAACCCAACACTGCTTTTTGACTTTAGGTGTTCATGTTAGGATGAGAGCAGTCAAAGTCTCTGGCTCCAAAGCCTTGACACCAACAAGGAGTTAGCAGCCACACATTTTAGAGCCTTGGATCTTTGAAAAAGCAAGAAATGCAGATTGATGTAATTTGATTTGCCAGTAAAACAGAAAAATTAATTTGGTAAAACAGTTGTACAATAGACAGTAAAAAAATCTGATGTTTTAAATAGTTCTTCTATGACCAGGATAACTGCTGTCAGCAGCTGTAAAGACAGTGAGGGTTGGTCACCATGTGGCTGGTGGTTTCATGTGTCGTCAACCGCAACAGAAAAGTGGGAGCAAACAGCCACGATCCAATCAGCACCAGCACCATGCAGAGGCACAGGAACCCCAACCATCACTTCTGGAGTACTAATCTACAACTGCATGTGTCGCTAAGCTAACTAAAATGCTTGATATGTAATTATGTACATTTTTAAAAATGCTATGTATAAAATTTCACACAGATGAACACTGATTAAGCAATCATATGGGCACTAACCAATCAGAGCTGCAAACATTTGGTCTGAAATCTAGAGTAGGATTGATATGAAATATTTTAATTAATTAGTGAATAATTTATCTAAGTGTGGCATGGAAAATTAGCTGCTGGTTTCTCACATTGCACATATTTTGTGATTATTACCAAACATAGTGTACCCTCAAAACATAAATTGATGTGCGTGTGTGTGACTCATTAGCCATTGCTTACATTAATGATTGTAAGTGTTTGGGATTATTTGGGGTCGCAGCCAGCTGCAGGTTTTGCTGGGCTCTGTTCTCGGGCTGTTCACCTGACGGGCCGCAGGCTTAAGGCCTTTGAAGGGGTGAATACCATCTTTTGACAAAGCATGATGGAAAATGGAGTTGATAGATCAACATAAAAACAAAACACCGTGAAAGCTTAGACTCCCATAAAAGACACCATCATCAGCAAAGAAAACGACCACCCAGAAGAACAAGGAGCTGACAGAGAAATGAATTGATGTTAGACAGAAAAAAAGGGTTAAAATACAAGAAAAGTTTCTTCTTATGTCCTGTTGAGTGATGGGCTGAAGATCAGTGGGCATATTTGGTGGATGTCACCTCTTAGAAAGTCTCAGCACACTTTGTTAGTTAAAAAAGACTTTATTAGAGACCAGACTTTGAAGCCCAGTATCTCTGTGTCATAATGTGTGTTCTGCTTATTGTGCTGTGACTGTCTCAAAGTTCTGTAAACAAGAACATGGATATGACTATGGTTTGTCTGTTTAAAGATGGGTAAACGTGTTTACCATTGAATTGAAATGAGTTATGATGGTATAGCCATAAGTTAAGACGTTATCCAGTATATGTTATATTCAGTAAGCAGTCCATGGTTATCTGTGTGCACAAACCGCATTAACACCCATGCATAAAAGATGAGAGATCTCTTATCTATGTTCTAAATCAAATAGATATCTTTAAAGGATCACAGTGATGAAGAACTGATGAAAAGACTGTGCACAAAAAGAGAGATGAAAAGTGAGAGGAGAGGTCACTGGTCAACGGTAAACCGTCACACGGTGAAGGTGGAGGCAGATGGGTGGGTGGGTGAGGGGGTTGGGGTCATACGTTACCTAAGTTGACCGTTAGTTTGACACGACCTCCATCCAACTCCAGCCTGAGCGTGTCGGCTGAGTCTCGTGAGGTGGTGGCCATGAGGAGGCCATAGGCCCGCTGGGAACGAAAACGCAGGGAGACGTCCTCAGCCTCAGTATGCATGATGGTTGGCATCACCACCTTCATATACATGCTGCCATCATAGGAGAGGATGGAAGCCTCTGTGCGGGGAAAGGCAGAAGCAGAGAGAGATCTTTCAAAAAAATGGTTGGAGTAAATGTTATCAGCTGGAACCTGATACTTTGTATAAATATTCAATTAGCAGTTGCTTGAGGGCCAATGTCAGTCTGTCAGTTGGTCCAGCACTTTGATCCTAACTATTAACCTGCTGGGACGCTTCAGGGCAAAAAATGCTTCTGGACTCCCTTTTTAGACCTTTTTAAAGCTGAGTTGTGCTGTGTGGATTTGTGAGTCTGCTGTAACACCTCCTGACCACCCATCCAGAGCAGCCAAACCACCTCAGGAGAAGAGGAGAGACAGCGGGAATAAGAGCCATTAGCACAGCATGGACTTAAGGCAGATTCTGACTAACGTCTGGTTGGTGGGTAATGGAATTTACAAACTTGATGGACAGACTGTGTTTGAGAGAACAGAGTGTAGGACTTGGCTTTGTTGGGTTTCAGGTGATTAATGTACAGCTTGGCTAATGTTCCTATACTTTTTCATGTGATCTTGCTAGGCCTGGTTGATTTGTGTTTTGTATCTGTCACAAACTGCTGACTCTGTAGCGCCTTGCATCTGCTATGAAATTCATAAAAATTGTGTTAACTTCTACCATCTTGTGTGAGCTCCCATGAGTTGAATACATTACACCCTTTTTCTCTGATCCACAAAAGGAATGAGCTGCATTTTTCTGCCTCAATTTAGCATGCAGCGGTCTGGAGAACATTAGCTCCACATGTTGCTTGAACTTTTGCCATCATGCTGGTTAGGAGAGTCCCAGCAAATTTTTATAAGACAGTTAACAAATTAAATAGACCTTAACTGTACTACAGTGCATTTCGTTTTGTAACACACAATGTAGGTTAACTTTTGTTGCCTAAAATTGAGAAACAAGGTACACATATAGTAACATTTCACTGTTATTTGTTGAAGATGACCTTCTGGAAAGAACATGAGAGGGTGGAGTGATTATGAAGCTTACAGCTGTGAGCTGCTTTCTGCAGTATGTATCAAAGTACAGTAAGAAGGCAGATAACACTTGCAACGCATGTTCACATATGCACTACTCACATTTATACACATACACACTCACGCACATACACACACACAAACAACCTTCTGTTGTTTCTTTACATCAAAACAAATGAAACATATGAAGACTGAATGCTACATGCAGATATGCAGAACATTTTTTCTACATTCTGCATGGCTTTCTGTCACGAAACTTCATCGGATTAATAAGCAGCAATCACTTGCATCTATTTTTTTTTAACTTGTGTTATGGGCAAATGTCAAAAACAGGAAGAGAAATTGTAGCTGTCTTCAATATTTACTTATTTTTTTACTCTTTTACTCTTTTACTTTTATTTAACTTCTGATGCATTCCTCTATATCTTAATTACAATACTGGGTAAATGGGTGGAATCACAGCACAGCTGCTCCCTGGAGGAGGTTAGTAGAGGAAAAACTCATGTAGTTCCTGTACAACTTCACAATAATCAATATGTCATTATGTACAACGAGATGCTTTCCAAAGTACACATGCTCTCTGCCCCCTGGCTAATGTTCATTCGATTATTCCAGAATCTGAATGAAGAAGAAGAGGAAGGTGATGAGGTCCTTTTGCTTGTGAGCGTGTGCACATGTGTATGTGTGTATGTGTTTGCGTCTGTTTTTGTATGGTATGTGTACATGCATGTAATTGTGTGTCTTTATATCCTCTAATTAAATAGCCAGGGATGAAAAAAGCAACAACAAGGAGGGAGAGACATCCAGAGAAAGAAAATCAGAGAGTGTGAGAAAAACAATGTTCTGGTATCACTCTAATGACTGACACACACAGACACAAACAGAAATAATATTTTGCAGCTTAGCTTTTTAAAGCGGTGGTTAGAAGAAACCAACAACAGACAGGAGCAAAAGATTATAGATGTCCTCAAGTGAAATCTAATTAACAAAAGCTTACAAGCCTGCCAATTTCTGAACTTGAAAATATCACTCTACAGAGCACAAAGTTAACAGCAGCACCAACAGAAAGTAGGACATAATTCATAAATGTTCAACTGACTTATTTTCATGTAGTTTATGATGGGTTGTAGTTCTTAACTAAACTTGTGTCCATTTATATATTTAATGTTTGCATGTCCTCCAACCAGTACTTGTTGTTTCCTGCAATTTAGCACTTTCATTCAGTGACGCAAAGCACTTTAGCTTATAAAGCTTCTGGAGGATTGTCCGTATCACATGTGCTTTACAGTAAATTGCATTTCTCTGTTGCTTTTGTTGTTTCTATTGTTTTTCTGTTTAAACAGTAATGTGTTTTCCTAAAACCCTGTGGTACTATGTGGTACTTTGGTGCTTAAAGCAATGAACAAGGTGCAAAAACAGATGAGAGATTTTTGAATGTAGCAACAAGTTAATGCTATTTTAGTGGTCAGTGGGTTTTGGAAGTTGCACAGTGAATAAACATGTCAGACTATGTCAGTTTCTGTTGCAACACCATAAACCTGCCACTCTTTAAAGACCTTCAGTTGTACAGTTTATAGCTTTAACAATAAAAATGTAGATTTGCTGGAATTAATCAATTGTCCTTTTTTTGTTTATGTAAATCACTCCTGATTAAAAAAAAGTGTAAAGCTCTAAACAACTTAATTCCTGAAGTTAAATTATGTCTAATAAATTTTTGTCATAGATTGAGCTCATAAAATGAATCATAGGTTCCAATGCAAACTACCCTTAACAGACAGGACCAATTTCAATTTGTTTGCAGTGCAGTGCAGCACTTTAAGAGGATTCAATTTTGAGTTACGCTGTTGATGTCACACAGCAGGTTAAGCAGCAACCTAGTCAGAGGTAAAGCAGGCACACATGAACACTGCTGTTTGAGAGTTATTCAGTCCACATGTTGGGTGAATGTTGGGAGCTTACAGTTTTTCTCAGTCTCTTTGGTGCATTTCTCACATCACTATTCACATTTGCACAACAGTTAATGCATTTCTCAAAACAATTAGTACAATCTGCAAAACCTAGTTGATAACCTGCAAAAGCGTGTCATTTGCTAAAAATGGATAGTTCATTCCTCAAAAGCAAGTATTCATGTCAATGAAAGTGCCAGTGTCATCAAGATGAAAAGTCCTGACACCATTGTTTATGAACAAGATAGTCAGATGGCTTTGTCATATTTTCATTATGACAGTTTACTCTGTAAGTTTTTTCCAATGCTGAAGACAGCACTATATACTATTTACACACCCATTTGATTTGATGTGATTTGATTTGATTTGATTTGATTTTTATTTACACATCAAAATAATACTGATACCATTCATTAAATGCATCACAAATTTGGATGTGTGAAGGGGACACCCCAAGTAAGCTACCCAAAGCTTTTAGGAGGGGGCCCGACATAAAACACA
>JAPZDV010000007.1:22380557-22391133 GCA_029814665.1 Acanthurus lineatus
TCATTTTGACTGACATGACATAAGCAAATGATAATGTTATAAAACAGCAGAGAGTTGTATGAAAGCAATTGATGCATCTCCAAAAGCATTTGCAATTTGTTGGAAGGAATGAGAAACTGCTACTATGATGTGCACAAATGACTAAATGTTGTGGAGGTTGAACTAACTGTTGTGCGAATGTTAATAGTGATGTGAGAAATGCACCAAAGCGACTGAGAAAAACTGTAATTTGTTCAGGTTGAGCAGAAAAATGCTCACTCACGAGGTTTCCTTTCTGCTGTTGGATACTGTTCTGTGAAGTCCTGTCAGGTTTAAATACCTAGTTTTTATGTGTGTAGGTACTTAGACAAATGAAGCACCAGAAAGCTTTTTCAGAGCTATGAATCCAGATGTAGCTGAGAGTGTACAGTATTTTTTTCATAATTAATCACCACACCTTAACTAAAGTATATTTCAACTTTCTCTTTACTTTGCCAATTTGTGCATATGAGAATAAAAGTGCACTTTAAAACCAACATCAGTGAAAAGTCATTCAATCATCTTCCATGATTTTGTGTCCATGGCAACAAGGCAAACTCAATTAAGGTAAATGTGTTTCTGTATAACTGAGAAGCTTCAGAACAGCTATGAAATGAAACACATTGTCAATTTCTGTTCAAACAAAAAAGTTAGTCATGTGCAGTCACTTGCAGCAGGTCACTCTCATAGGTTTACATCTTTACTCTCCTGCCCCTGGCAACTGCCCTCAGAAAGACTTGTATAAGGCAAGACCTTCTTTTTGAAACTTGTCAACCAATCAAAAGTGACAAATGACAACACAAACACAGCGCTTTTATCACAGGTCCAACAGTTTTGCTTTGTGTTAACTCACTAGTGACATTGAACTGGTCTACTGGGCTGCTTGTGGATTCAAACAAACACAATAGCGTGAAAGCAGCAGTAGCATAAAGAGTAAGATACCGTTACACAAAGGCTGCACTCACTGCCAAAAACAGCTAATCCCTGCCAAAACATTGTACAGTCTTACAGCGTATGCCTCATTTATTTGGCTCCAGGAGTTGCAAACTAGCCATCCCTCGTGGCTCTTTTTAGTCTGTGTCCTCATCTGACTGCAAACTGTCATCACACTTTGTCTGTACTTCAGACTGGCTGTTAGATCATGCTGTGCTCTGATTCCAGCCCCCCATTTCTAAAGACATGTGGATATGTTGAGAGCAGTAAGTGCAAGGAAATTACAGAGTGCTCAAATTCACACATGCTGCACACACACATACACAAAAACACACTGTAAGTTACAGTGTCTGTGTGTGAGAGAGTGTGTGCCTCTGGCTTGCACTTGTAAAGTGGATGAAATCCTACCAACCACTGAGCCTGCATGTCAACACATTCATCTCCATGACAACTAAGCAAACTCTGTGAACTGCTGAAGACCATGTGCTGTGAAAAGTGTTTATTCTGCATACATAAAAATCTCCAAGTGCAACACTTTCAGTGTGACATTATAGTCAGTTCAAAACATCATGAAAAGAAATCATTTCTTTGGAGCATCGTCGAGGTTTGCAACATCTCTCTCTTGAATCTCTCTTGTGTAAAAGAGAAAGAAAACTGCAAGTCAGCTGCAAGTATTTCAGCTCTGAATGGCAACCATGATGACACAGCATTTTAAAATTTTGTCATCAAACCTTTTTTTTACCTCTGTGGTGGAGACTGAGCATTTTCTTTCAATATATGTCTAGACATGACTTATGGAAGGTGTTTCCTGTCTGCTGTTCATTTATTTCTTAGAATTCTGGGATATCACTGGGTCACTTCTTTAGACTCGTGTTTGTTGCGGTCAGTAGTTTAAATCGGGATTGAACTTTATCTGCTGATATTTTGTGACATTATTCTTTACTGGCAGTGAAGAAGGAGGCCTCGCTTCTTTGCTTTTTGCTCATATTAATCACAGGTGATTATTCATCTTGTCCAAAAGATTAATAGGATAAATGAACCAATAGTAGTCTACGCTATGACATAATGTGTCCTCTAAATGCCCTTCGTTCAGTTTTGCTGCATAAATAGGAAACTGTAGTCCCACCAACTGTCCACAGAGGGGAGACACAACCCATCTGTCTGCTAAAAAATGATGCAAAAATAAAGTAAGGAGGAAAGGTTAAAGATGGATGAAAAAAGGAGGACTGATAGACTGACCCAGAAGTAGGAGAAGGTAAAAATAGAGTATCAAGTGACTAATGATTAAAATAGAGGTGTTGTGATAGAAACTGAGAGTGAAGAGAGTGGAGTTAGTATCCGATATAGGAGCTAAAATGATATGAAAGTTTAGGATTAAAATAGAACCAAGAGTTTAATTATAATTAATTCATTGAGAAATAAGCAGGGCTCTATAACTGTGAGTTACTATTTGTCAGACTTATTAGCACGTCTGATGTTTGAAGCACAAGAGCACACTAGTTTTTATTTACTATACCTATTAGTGTGAATGCACACTCAGCAGCATTCAGACAAAAAAAAATTGTTATTGTTACTTTTTTGTAGAGTCAGATTTGACGGAGACGTTTGTAACCAGCTCTCGTTCTCACATTTTACTACTACACATAAACATGCCACAGCCTGTTCAGGGAGTTCCATGCAGGAGCAGAGGCTCAGCTGAGTCCATGTGAAATGAACTCTCTGAGCCGGAACTGAGACTCCACTTACCATCACCATGGCAACCTTTGATTGCAGCTGGAGAAATACAGCTGATTGATTTGAGCTCATTTGTGGCGTTTGTCACACACACACACACACACACACACACACACATAAAGGACTTAGGCCTTTTCCACATGTATATTGACACTTTTTCAAAATGATATTTTTCCTTTTAGTTTCTTAAAACAAATTTCTGTCAACCACATTTTTATTTTACAAATTACAGGCTACCACAACTAGAATTAAAAAAAAAATCCAAATACTAAGATACTAAAACAAGCATGCTGAATCAGTAGCAAAAGTCTATGTCAATAATACCTTAAACACTGAAGAAGAACTTTCCAAACACACATATTGATCATTTTCTATTAAAAATAAAATAAAAAAGCAAACACTTGGTTAGGTGTAACTAAACCTTGAAGTGCTAACCGAGAACATGGGTCAGGACTAAACAAATAAACTAATAGGTAGTCCACAGGTTACGTTGTTTAAGGCTCAACATTTTAAACAACTGGCACGCGCAAACTAATGTCATCTGTTCTCTGTTTATATGAGCAAGACACAGAAACTTCCGTTTCAAGAAACAGCACTGTTTACGGTCCATCCCAGCATAGTGTCACATTCCAGCTTACTCTTAATTCCTCAACAGCACAAAGAAAGACTTTTCTTTATGGAGGTAGAAAGTTTATCATGAGCAGTCACATAATCAGCTGGTCCTTTTGGACACAGTGATACAAATGATACATGTTTGCTGACATTGTAAAGAAATGATTAAAGGGTTATATCCCAGGTGCATTCCAAGGAAGGACCCAAGGTGTAATGCAGATGAGAGGTTGTGTCAAAATGCAAAAGACTTAAAGATAAATGATCCTCCAAAGGCAGTAGTAAAACGTCTTGCAGTGCAACCTGTTGTTAGTGATATCTTCATGTCAACTAGAGTTGATTTTAAAATGTGTTTGGGTTGCTTTATTTCATTTTGACTGTTCTCTGTGTTGGTAAAAAAAAGTATCTTGAAACAGTGAAGATGGTAGATTTTAAGCAAATTATCATACTACCTAAAACTTGAAACAAGTTGGAGTATGGATCTTATTGGCAAAGTTAATCATTTGTCCACACAAGATGATATTAAAAAATCAATAGCAGTGATTTTTTTATTCAGGTGTGCCTTTGCATGCTGATCATATGTCTGGGTCCGTCCTCAGCTGCACACAGAATAAATGTCTGTGTTTGGCAACAGTGATGTCAGGGACTGATGTCTAATTGACAAGGTGTCACATTACAGCACGGTGAAATATACACAATTTAAATTCTCATTACAGCCCTGAGCCGGCCTGTCAGATTAATTCTAACATGTCATATTTCTTGGATGTTACTGTGTGTGTTAGTATGTGTGTGAGGGTATCTGTATATGTGTGTGCGTGTGTCAGTGTGTGTAGTGACCTGCATGTGAGAGGGTCCCAACAGAGTGTGTCTAAAGGATTGATACACATTTAACTGACTGACCTTGCCACATAAACAGAACCCAGAAGAAGACTTGAACACAGTTTGTTTGGTATAAATACACTGCACATGTGACCAGTTCACTGTTACTGTGTGCTTTTCTTTGTAACACAGCAGCAAAAATAAATTCTGTAGATTCTGTTTTTGCCTGCATATTACTGATCAGGTAAAACTACAATACTTAGTCTCAGTGTTGCTGGGAGGAACAGTGGAATGCAGTAAAATGCTAAATTGGTGGCCCATATTGACCCCAGCTGTAGTGAGAACAGGAAAGTTATATTAAAGACAGTCTTTCAATTTATTACCCTGTTTTTATCTGATCTGCTCCAGTTTTTATTGTAGTTAAATCAATCTCAGATCTACTTCCATAGTTTACTGTGATCGCAATAAACCCAATTCAATTTCAAAATAATTTTCAATTAAATTTATCTGATTTCAGAAAACAAATAGAGTCTGTTAGTTAAATTGCATTGCTGCACTGAGTGTTAAGTTGTTTCCCATGAAAGTTAATAACCCTGACAAGATGTATCACATTAAGGGATTTTAGCCCTTCAAAGGACATGATTAATCCATTCCCTGGTTTGCTTTAAATGCAGAACTTTTTTCAGTGTTTTAATGAGTATGACTTAAAACGAAACTAATGATTAATTCCACACCTTTTTTTATTTATCCGATCCATATTAAGGACAGGTGTTTATTTGTTTGTACTAACTTTTTATATGAGCACAAACTGTCTTTGGAACCTTTTTAGGATTGGATTCCTGATCTAATGAGAACAAAATGCCTAAACTGAGATTTTAGCAACAGAAAGAAGGCAATCGACCATGTCTCTAAATAGTAATGAAAAGGATCAATTTTTAAAAGCATGTAGTCTTGATATGATAATTATTAATAATTTATTATATATAAGAAGGCCTTTAAATGTTGTCAAGAGCTGCAGTCAAACCATTCCAAAGTTAAGCAATTTATAGGCAGACTTCACTGATACCACACAGGAAAATGACGATTCTAAAAACTAAAAGGAATATGTTGTTTGTCTTCCAACATAAGTGTTTTTTAATATCAAATCATTACATTGCAGTCATGAAACACATGATCTTAGCATGCCTTTACTTTGCATCTTGCCTGTGTCCTTGTTATTATTCATAGTCCCATGTTACTGCAGAGAAATAGAAATGAGAATGCTGGGAGATCCATCTATTGAGATTTCCTAACACCTCTGCTGCTTGAGCCAAAGATGTGATTATAGATATATATATTTATAAGCAGACCCTTCTCTCCTCTATAAATCAATGGTAAATAGACCAACAGGTGACTGGGCTCATGCCAAAAGTGAGAGATGTGATATATTTCTAAGAGCCCCAATATATCCTCAACTCCTTACTTAACGAGTGATGTCTCAGTGCTGTGGCACTTTATTTTATCGGACAAATTGGTTGAAGTCAGAGTCAGAGACAAATGGCAGGTAACACCATGCAGAACAGTAAACAGCTACTGGGAAAACAGCATTGGTGCCAAGATTTAATGGCTGCTATGTCGCACACAAACACGTGCACACACACACAAACACACACAAGTAGTGAGTACCCAGATGAAGGGTCACAGCTGCTTTACAATCCCAGCATCAGGCTGAGGCACAACTGAATCTCTCCAAGCCAGGTAGATAATATATAAATATAATCTTAACTTTTCTACAAAATAATGACCCAATATAAAAATATGTGGCATAGAGGTGCAATGATCACACATATGTCTAAATATAAAGAGGAAAATAACAGTGTTGATAAAAAAGATATGCAATCCTGACTGGCTTCAGCCCCTGATAAGTCCAATGCAATATTTCAATAAAAAATCCATATACCCATATCAGATTGACCCACTGATGCCCTTCAAATTTTCCTTTCAAAAGTAAAAATGAGATTCAGGGGAAATTATTATCCAGCGGCACACTGGATGAAGAAAGAGAAAAACTGCTATAGATAAAGAGATATGATCAGAGAGGTGGTAATTGATATGTTAAAAAGCAGTGGGAGTAATTTGAGGGGATTAGAGATGCTTTAATCATTCTTTCAACCCTTGTCGATCTTTATTTAACTGTCTTGAAGCCACATTAGAAGTGTGGTCAGACAGGTGGTGGGGCGGTCTCTGGCAGACATATGTGTAAAGATGGCCAGTAATGAAGAAGAGTGTGGACCGTCCCCCGACCACCAGGTCTGGGATCTGATCTCTGGTCTCATTTGATTTGACCAACATTAATTATACAACACTGAAACTGCAATTTTGGAACTTTACAGTCAGGTAAATTGTTCATGTGCTCTCTGCTTGTCCCTCCCTGTGTGCTTCACCTGGGACACAGTGAAAGAACAATGATGACTGGATTCTCACCACGTAACAGAAAACATCTGTGGTTGACCTTCACAAGGAAGATGCTGCAGCAAAACTAAAATGCATCTGCTATGCTTACACTCTTCTCTGTCCCCCCTGATGTTCTGATGTACAGGTCACTAGATAATTTGGCATCCTAGCACTTTCAAGTGTATGTATTTAACCAGGACCATACTAAAGCCCAGTATTGCAGACACAGTGTCCAGACTGGACTCATATGGCCAGACAGCGCAGCACATGTAACTGCACCATGATGGATCGTTGGGACAAAAGCCTGTGATTCAGCTGCAGGATGCACAACAAATGACCAGTTTGTATATAATCTGCAATGTTAAATTTAAAAAATATTACTAAGTTTGTATCCAAGAAAGGAGCAAACTTTGCATTGTGGCAAAAGCAGCTCAAATGAATCTGAATATACTCAGAGGTCATGTAATCTCATAACACTGTCTCTTTTTCTGTGTTATGGGTAAAAACTGTTTTCATGCACTTACTCCTGCCTAAACCTGTCATTGTACAGAACAACTTCATTGTATTTATAATAAGAATAACAGATTTGTGTACAATTGCAGCCGTCCAGGCGTCTATTGTAAACTGACCAGGAAACATTTCCAAAGAGAATTAGGAGTGAGTGTGTCTGAGTGTGTCTGTGTGTGTGTTTGTGTCTGTGTGTGTGTCCTTTAGGCTGCTTTGCTGGCAGTGCAAGATAATGGATTTGGACAATTCACAAATAAGGACATGAGTAGCTTCAGCTGTATAAAAACAGGTCGCTATCATCCCTTCCTTTCTCTGCTTTATCTCATTCCCTCCCAGTAACTCACTGTCCCCTTCTTTCCTTTTTTTCACTCTTTATTTCTTTCTCTCAGTAGATGAGAAAGATACATCACGGTCAAAATGATAACACAACACAATAACAACAGAACTATCTTTAAACTAAACCTGGACAGATTTCTCCGAACATAGATCCATGCTCCCATTAGCACATAACAACATATTGGAAACATTTCTGAACATTTCAGGCATAGAATTTATGTGTAAGAGGGGCTTCTGCTTGTCAGTCTCTCTGATTAGAGCAGATTTTTATCTTTTTTAAGCTTTTCATTCAGATACATCATCCCTTTAAGTCCTATTCTGATTGAGAATCCCATGATTTGTGGAAAGAAAACAATCCATCAACTTAATTATTTCCTTAAGATAACAGGAAATATTTTGGTTCACAGTGCTATCAGAGTCGGCCGAGGTAGGGAAAATTCTTCTCATGTACTGTGAAAGACGGGGCCAAATGTTTGCATGACATACCTTTGACCTCATATGTCCCGTAAAAGCATCACTTCAGCTTTTCTATGTTCCTGGTAGAACTATTTGTAGTTGTTGCAAGTGATGTATAATGATCGGTCAGTCCCAGGTATCAGTGATTATAACAGAGGAGAATTAGCCTACCAGCCAGTAGCAGAACCCCCCTGCTTTGCCCAAATATTTTCCTCTGCCCTCATCTTATACCCTGAGCTTAGCCCCTTCACACACACAAAGCACTAACTGTCGCTGATGCCTTGTTTTCAAGATAAGGTGACAACAATCTTGGTACCATTAACAGACAGGTTTGGTAACAGAATACACACCCAAAAACACACACTTACCTCTCTCACAGGTGCGGGACCAGTATCCGGTGCCAGTGCAGTCACATATGAATCGATTCCATCCTTCTTTACAGACACCTCGGTTTTTGCAAGGGTAGCTCTCACACTGTTTGCCAGGTTGCTTGTTGCAGGAGGGTTTGATGCCAGCGCCATTTTGTGCCTCAGCAATCTGACGGATGTCTTTGCTTCGACCATCAATGAAAAGGTCACGGATGCAGCCCACATAGCCGTAGTTGAGCATGGCTGTCCAGAGCTCAGTTGGCAGGATGAGGTTGGTGCGGTCAGTGGGGAGACCACCCAAGTACATGTCTCCCTCCAGGTCCAGAATTTCACTTTCACCACTGGCTGTAAATGGAGTCCTTCTGCTGTTTACAGAGATGGTGCCTGCAGTGGGGATGGAGAGAGAGCAGATCAAATACAGGCCTGCACTGTTACATCACAGAATGGGGATGACAGGAGAAAATCATGCTGTTTTTACACTGATGGGAGTGATGCACTATTACTCTAACCTGAAGCAAACATAAGTTTATGTGTTTTACAATGCTCTGTTTGTTCCTTTCTTGTATTTTGTATGAACAATTTTTGTACTGAGACTATTAAAAAAATTGCAATGCTTAAAATTTATTGCAAGGAAAAGTGTGAAAAGTGTGAACGTGTGTAAAAGATCCAGTCTCTAGGATCAAGTGTCATCTGGTAGTGAATATGTAGATTGAAACTTCAACTCCTCTTCTAACACTAGAGGAACCAACTCCCAAAAACTATAAAAGATCCCGTCTGGACTGTTTAGTTTGTATATTCTGGGATACTGTCCAAACACTGGGAATCCAACTTGGTGTGGACTCATGTCCTCTGTATATGTAACGGGCTCAATCTCAGTTATTATATCACATAAATCCTTGTTTTCAGGTGGTTTCATAAGTGTGTGTATACTAGCTGCAACACATTTGACTTTGATAAGTTCTAAATCTTTTTCTGCTATGAGAACTTCCAACAAACAAATCCACTGTGTGCACAACATACCAATGTGTGTGGTCACTATGAATCGTTAGTTTGGGAGTGAGGAGTGCCATTATCCAGCTATCTTGGGGCTAAATGGCACCAGGTCAACAGAAGGTCCATAATTATGGGTGATGACTTAAAAGTTTTGAATATTGTATTCCATTTCTGCCTGATACTGCCAATAGATTCCTCAAGATCCATCAAACTGGACCCTCAAATTCTATCAAATTCCGACAGAGTTAATACAGTTCACCATTATATCAACTTCCCAAACACAACTAACCTGAGCGTCCATCTCTCTGGATGTCCACATGATACCAGGCACCATCATTGACCTTTGTCTGGGTTGCCTTCACCTTGATGGTCCCTGAGCCCATATCCAGCAGCAGGTACAGGCTGCCATCCAGCAGCTCCACTGCGAAGAAATCCACCTGGACAAGGGCAAAGGAACACAGGAACAGAGATTTCTACTGAGAGGCATTTTTCAGAATAAAGGAACATAAAATGATTTTTTTTAGTTGCTTATTTTTAATTTGCAGCAAAACTGCTTGCATTTAAAAAAAAGAGTGAAAAGGCTTGATATTTTATACATATATATTATAGTTATGACTTAAAGGTGCAGTTACAAATATATGAACATAAAGCATCATAATAAAGTTAAATCTGTAAATTATACTAATCATCTGGCCACACCTTGTCCCATTCAACTGTGCATAGTTAGAGGTGGAACTTTTAAATTGAACATTTCAGATCAGTGAGAACTACTAGGGAACCAACCTTTAAGTGGGAACTAGATAAACCTGAAGACTGAAGACAAGAGCTGATTAACAAGATATGATATGATAGGAAAATAACAGGCCTGAGAGACAATTTAGATATACATCTTGACTTTAATGTTTTTTAAATAAAAAGACACATAAGTCATGTTTGCTTTGACCAAACATTTGCAGATATCATTAGGATGGAATTTCTCAAAACTGATATTAGCAAGTGATCTCTGGGATTACCGACTGACCTTGGTGTTCTTTTGGCTGCGGGCAGCATCTTTACGCTCTTGGGGTTTGCCATGGGTGAACAGAATGAGGCCATTGGGCTCCGTGGTGCGAAAATCGAAAGAGATGGATCCCATTCTTTTTGTGTTCCACTTTGGGAGGCTGATGTAGGCTTCAGGAGTCTCGAAGGAAATGGGGTCAAGGGTGGCCACATTCTCGCACTTGTAGGACACCTCACCCTGGATTTTCATCTTAGGGTCCACAATTCGAGCCAGACGGGACAATTCAAGTCTGATGTCATTGTTCTTATACACCACCTGTGATAAGACAAGGAAGTCACATTACTGCCTGTATTAAAAGTTCATATCAATA
>JAPZDV010000007.1:22394152-22427512 GCA_029814665.1 Acanthurus lineatus
ATAATTTTTTTTTTTTTTTAATTTTTGTGTTATTTGTTCCTCTCCTCCCCAGAGTGTGAAGACCTTTGTACTTGACAGTAGGGACTTTTTATCACTTTACATCCTCATGTTAAGTTATGTAATCTAAATAAGGAAGTAAGAGGTTACCAAAGTGAATGAATAAAAAATAATAATAATCAAAATACAATCATCATTACTATAGATGAGCGATTTTTTGCAAGCAGTTGTGGAAATGATTTACTTAGTTTAAAACTAAGTTTTAGGTAAAAATTCCTTGTTTTCATAAAAGCTGCAGACATTTTCTCAGCAGCTCTGAGGGCCCACTTCGCTAGAGGAGCATTTCTGAAATGAAAGCATCATATGATCACTGAAACAGTTTCAAAAGGTTGAACAAAACAGCTGCATTTGTATTTGATTGATTGGACAGTAATGCTATATTTGCAATATTCTTTTATTTATTTATTTATTTATTTATTTAATGCCTTCAGCTTGTAGACAAAACCTTTATTTCAAATTGTACTTTTCTCTTAATTCTGTGTTTAGTCTTCAAACTTTGAACTATGCAATATTCCTAACCTGTGTTCTTATTTGACTATTAATAACATACAGGGTACCTACATAGTGCATTTTTGGCTTCTAGGCTCTCCTACCCAGTGTTCTTTTTTTTGACATTGCTTTTTTTTGTTCAGATGTTACAAATAAACACCTCAAAAACTTTGACCTCAAAAACTAAGAACTCATTTATGACCATCGTAATTACTTATTAGCTTTATATCCTTTTACTCCTTTTGTATTTGCTATAATTATTTTGTTCTTACATCCTCTACTTGTTTTACAGGGTTGAGCAAGAACAACACAAGATGCTTTTACCCTAAAGTAGACCTGAGCTTTCAAGCTTGTTAGGGGTCATGAAAAGCTGATAAATAACCATTAGCTTGTCTAATGTTGCAATGTATAAGAAATGCATAAGATTCCATTAAAATCTAATTTCCTGTCATCAGTAATTTAAGTGTGTGTGTGTTTGTTTGTGTGTGTGTGTGTGCATCTCTGCGCTGGTTTGTGCCTCTGACTGAGTAATGTGTGTAACATTGATGTGTAGGCTATAGGGTTCTTATAGGCCCATGTGTATTTATTGTGCATGGATTTGATGTCCAATCAGCAATCAAAGGGTCCATGCACTGTTTGCTACTGGACTTTCGCTCTTGTTTCACTCTATTCACTTTACACACACGCTGCACACTAAAGTGAGAATGAGAATTCTAAGAGTGAACCAAAACAGTTAACATGGTGATCAAAACTTAACCTGTACATGTTTCAAACTGGAAGCAAACCTAAAACCAGTGGAATCACGCCATTTTTAGGGCTATTTTGATGTATAGGAAGTGTTTAATGACAAATGCTAAGCAAGAATAGAAAACCAGCATCAGCAGATAATTAGTCAGACAATTAGAGGAGGAAAACAGTATCAGTGCTAAAACAAGAGTGAACGCAGCTGAGTGATGAGTATGACATGAGAATGGCATTTCAACATTAATTTATTTTTAGATTTGTTTTCATGTTAACTGATCATACCGTAAATCAAAAAAAAGCCTACAAGTAAGAGCTTCCAGAATTCCCAAATTGAGCTCCCCAAATTGAAACAAAGCCCAACACTGATCTCACTAATGAGACTCTCTCCAGAGTATTAGACAGTTCGTCAGCATCAGGTGGTCAGCTTGGTCCTAACATGAACAGCCTCTGACGAAAATGTGAAAATTTAATGTGGAATTTTTCTTGAATTTGGCTTATGTCACATCTGCTTCTAAGAAGGTGGAGGGATTTATGATCCACAGTGCAGCCAGCCAATGGGGGGCGATCAAGATGTTATTGTTTCATTTCTGAGGACCTGCCACGATGCCATCTTTACAAACAAATAAACAGGAAACAGGTTAGTAAGAAATCATCAGCCAACACAGACAATTGACCGAGTTAGAGATCATCCTCCAGCCTGTGACACACACAAAATAACCTGAATGTGTTTATCAGCACAGCAGAAAACATGACATCACTGATACTGTCATTTAAGCAGAGGGCAGACTTCACACGAGTGCACAGCTATGGTTAGTATACACCACTGTGAGGCAGGAGGTGTTCAATGAATGCTGAGAGCAGCATGTTTGTGAGTCATATCGAGAGATCGTGATTTTCAAAACAGAAAAGAGTCAGACAAGTACCACATTTGTAAAGCTGGAACCATTAATTGTTGGCATTTCTGTCTGATGAATGACTGAAATGATCAATCATGAACAGCATTGTTAGAACTGTCTTCTGCTGAATGACTGATTAATTTGCTAATCAGTTCAGCACTAGATTATAAAAGACATTTGGGAAACTTGGGAGAAAATAAGAAGGCTTCCTCCTAAAATATACTAAAGCTTACATTATACTACATACATTTAATATATAAAATATACTTAAAAAGCACTTTGTCTAACATCAGGCTAGTTTCCATAATGCTTGTTTCTCTTTGCAGTTGAAGTAAATACTTAAACCCCACTTATTGAGAATCTACTTCAAACACAGGTGAATGTCTAGACTCAGAATTCCTCTTTTTAAAAAATATTTAAGGACACTTCTCAAACCAATAAATCACTTTAAAAACTGAATAGTATACTGGTGCATGGAATTAGCTTCAATCTTCCAAGTGAACCCCACGGATGAACCACAGATCTGTATGTGCTGCATTCAGACCCAGATCCACAGTTTACATCTCTGGCCATAAAGCTGCTTTGTAACAGACTCAGTTTCCTGTATGACTGAGTGTCCTGCCAATGCTGGAAAACAAATGAATGAAAAACACTAAGTGGCCAATCTTTTATCACAGCAGCCCTAAATGCTATCAATAACGATGGGAGGATGGAGTCACGGAGGGGGATGTGTGTGTAAATTGAAATCTGCTCAAGTGGAAAATTGAAGGCCTTTTTTTTCTCTAATTCTCTGGGCAGAAGAACGCCCTCTGTCTTGCAATATTTTTGGGCACAAACGTACACAAAACAAACACAGTCTCCTCCATTTCACTTTCTTTTATATTAATGTCTGTGCTCATGCTCCTTGCCCAGGGTTGTGTCTGAGAGTAAAACGATGGCTGAGTGGGTAGATTGAGAGGCCTGGCTGAGATTATCGATAATCCACCAGAAGATTTGACAGTAAATCAACTCATCCCTTGAGGTGCTCGGGGATTGGTTGGAAAATTGTCTTTTCCTCTTCTCTCCTCTCACTCTCTTTCTTTGTTGCCTTTCCTTCTCTTTTTGTTACATCTCTCCTTCATCTAACTCATTCCCCCTACCTCTCAACAAGAAACTCGCTCCTGCTCTGAGTGAACATAAATACCATGAGCCTCTTGAGCAGCCCACACTCTTTCCTCCAAAATAAAAGCCTTGAATGAAAAAAGCAGATATATTAACAGCAAAATAGGGAAAGCAAAATTGAATTTCAACAAAATAAAAACCTCTTAATTTTTTAAATGCATAAAATGAAAGTATCAATTTATATTTATATCTGTTTGTTAAAAGTATGCTGCACAAAAAAAGTCTAATTTCAACAGAGATCTCCAGTAAATAACATCAAATTCTGTCAACCACATTGAAAATGTTCACAAAACTGGACTAAAAATGTTTTATGTTGTTTTCTTGTCAAATAATTACTGCAGTTTCTTTTCATAAACAGGATGATTACTGACATTAGGATATAAGAAAATGATGTCTGGACACATACACACACACACACGCACAAACACACACACATGTATTTGATGTGGTGAGTGTACATATTTCCTCCTGCTACATGCTTGCTGATAACAGAGAGCATAAATCATATAAAATGTGACTTTCAACTGAAAAGGGGGTATGGCAGGGAGGTGGAGGTGGGAAGGAGGGGCTGGGTGGGTGTGTGGAGGGGTGGGGGGGTTGTAGCTGACAATTTGACAAGTCACTTTCAGGTCCCTGCCATGTCTGAACAATAATAGCGAAAGGGCCTTTCAACATGCAAAGGGAGCTTTATCAGCCTGCTGCAGACGCAGACTGCAGGTTAACATGAGAATGAAGCATTAGCAGACTGATAGCCAGCTGAGGGATACCCAACACACATTTCACATCGATATATACGAACACAGTATACATACATATACACAAAATACATAAATATACATGTATGTGTGTTTGGATGTGAGTAAGAGTTTCAGCAACAGAAAGCAATTGAAAATGTCTGACAATGGCTAGATGATAGAAATCCATCACTGCATTATCTTCTCAACCAGGCCTCCACGACACACAACATTAAACACACACTCACTCTGTGTGTGTGTGAGAATGAGCAATGTAACATGTCACACACTATGACTCAGGCTTGAAATTACCTTTTTTTTTAAATTGCCAGCTACTATAGCTGCTACATTTAAATGTTAACATCCACTCAGAATTTCCACGAGAAAATATAATATAGATTAATTCATGAACAGAACACTAAAGCGTGAGACATAACAAAAAACATTTGTAGTCTCAGTGCATTGTGACTAGAGGGGTTGTAATGCAATCTGTCTTCTGATTCTGTGGAAGAGCTTTACATACAGCTAATTTCCAACAGCAAATACCTTTTGAAGGAAACCTACATAACATAATGAGAAAAGGTATCTGACATTTCTTTAAATGATGATATTGAACAGAAATATCCAGTCTTACAAGTCCTACAATAGTTGCTCATAATGACTGCAGCATTTTAAACTTCTTCTATGATTGATTGATTCAAAAAAGGTTCATAATCATTACTACCTATATCTGCATCAAAAAATTAAACAACTCACATATCCATATCATTTAGATTTGAATTTTCCATGAACAAACCATCGTTTAGCATTTGCTAAATCCTACAATCCTACCACCGTGGCTGCTGTACACGCGAGCATGAATGCATGAGTGTTTACGTGTTTGGGTGTGTGAGTAGGCACTGGGGGACACAAACATTTATCATCTCTAGCTGTCTGCCTTCCTCATAAATCTCTACCTACTGACAGTGTATGGAGTGTGTGGCATGTGAGTGTGTGTATGTGTATTGTGTGTTTGCATTGTGGTTGTGTGCGTGTGTGTGTGGGTGGTTGTGTGCTGCATGGTTGTTCAGAAATAACTGTCAGCCAGATCACAAAGAGTGATCGAACAAATATTCAGCACAACACACAGATGGCAAAGACTGCCGGAGTTCCACAGACTGTGTGTTTGTGAAACTGTAGATTTTCCATTGACTCAGGGAACACACAGGCAATGTTACACTGTATGTGTGACTTGCATTCAAGATTCTATGAATAAAACAGGGTTAAGGCTGGTAACAGTGCCAAACAAATAAAAATATATTAAAGGGTGTATCCATATTGAATAAACAACATAACTCTTAAAGAATCCCCCCCTGCAATGATGCCCTCACTATAGTTGTTTTATTGTGGTGTTGTTGGATTATCAGTCACATGGTTCTCCATGAAACAATTTGTGGCATATTTTGTATTTGATGAGAACTTTTGCAGTGTGTGCTTTTGCCCACAGGGTGGCATCATTCCCTTGAAAAAGCACACAATATATGCAGGGCTCCTCCTTAATGGGATATGTGACGGGCTCCTCTGACAGAGGCTGATGGTGCTTTTATGTACTGATTTGATTAATTTGATAAAGACAAGCTATAATTTGGTGAGGTATAAAGGCATGTCAGTGAGTGATGATGTGTAAGTGTGCATGTGTACACCTGTTATTGATATTGCAGAGACATATATGTGTTTACATAGCCACACTGTGGAGACTCACTTTCCTTTTGGGGACAAAACGCAAGTCCTCATAATATAAAGTTGAATTCCTGGTTGTATGCCCATTGTGAGTGAATAATTTCCGGTGAGAAACATGCTGTTCTCAGAGCGGTGGTTTTCAAACCTCCTCTGGCATGGCTGCCCTCACATGGCATAAAAGGTTCTCATCTCCCCACTCCACAATTTTTATTAATCTTTACTAGTAAAAGGGGAAACAACTAAAGAAAAGGATTGAATATTCCAAATCAAAGTTAAAGTCAAATAAGATAAAGGTCGGCATGATTGCACCAACAAGCCCTTGCTTGTTTATTTAACCTACATTAATTAAATTTATCAAATTCCACACTTTTCTCTCTATTTATCCACTCTTTTTCTGCAGTGGCTCTATTCTGCAAACAGTTTTATAAACACTGACATAGAGACTATTTTTTAGGAGGAGTACAAAAGACTGATAGTAAGGTTCATCACATGGTGCAAAGACAATCACCTGAAGCTCAACATTGCAAAAACAAGCTTGTGGTAGACGACAATACTTCAGATGGATGTTGATGTAAAGAGGCTGCGAGTTCTAAAACATGGATGCTTCAAATCTTTGAAACAGTCAACCAAATCACTGCATTAATTTATTCCATGAGATATTTGTAAGTTATAAAAATACAATAAAATAAAAAATCCTAAACAGTTAATCTGTGAATTCAAGGGAACAGTTATTGCAAGTTTGCAAGTGTTCCTGAGCAATTGCATCCATGAGCATGGGGAGGAACTGACTACAATCTGACAAAAAATACCTCAAGCTACAGCAGGTGTTGGTGTGGAGGCATAGGAATGAAGCTAAGACTCCTCCTTACACTATCTGAAGATGCTCATGTGAGGAGAGACTGAAGTACAGTACATATTGGCAGAGGAGGCCATAACCTTTTATAAGATGTGATTCTCTCGCTATTCTGCAATGCTGAGATGGTGAGGACTGATAGTTCAGAAGTAATTATGTCACAGCTAATAACAGTCGGAGCACTTTAGAATGATGATTATGCAGCTTAGGCTTTTCTTTAACAGTCTTCTCCAGGTTCATACAGGAAAAGTTTGAGTGTATTATACATATAGCTTATGGAGCAACCTGGTGTGAAGGAAATAATATAAAGAACTTATGTAATATAGTTTGTAGGCCCTATTTTAAGCTGTTCACTCTACAAGTAATCAGGATATTACACATTTTTCTAGGGTGCACTTTCATCACTTAAAATGCATATGTGAGCCAAAGAATAGAATCTACATAGCCAACTGGATACATAGGATGATAAATATTTTTTGCACAGTGGTATAATACATATTCAGATCCTCAAGTAAAAGAAGCAATACTATACTGTACAAATAGTCCATTATAGGTTCAAGGTCATCAACAAAGAGAGAGAGAAAGAAAGGTTTCACAAATATCTTACTCGTTTTGATTACTTCATAATTACAGTACTTACTCCTTGTTAAACAAGAGACAAAGTTGAGGACAAGCTGGTGAATATGAGGCATTTAGCAGCAAGACACAAGGGGTCTGATTCAAATATTACAGACTTTCACTCATTAACATTAAGATCAGTAGTGTTCATGTAATCAAACTGTTGTTTTTTTTTACCTATCTTGGGTTAAAAAACCCAAAACACATGACAGACAACAAGGGGGGACAGGTGTCAGGCAGCAGACCTGTTCACCTCTGGGTTGTTTTAACAATATCAGTTCATTTCCTCTTTCTAACCCTAACCAAGTTGTTATTGTGCTTAAACCTAATCAGATTTCAAGAATTGCATTCCCACAACATGAAATGAAAAAACTTTATCACACCGTGATATATTCTTGGTAAGCAGAAACATACAACATTGATTCTGACGATTGGGTTGTCCATCCTCAATGTTCAGGCTGTGAGCTTGTCTTTTGTGTATCTTTGTTGGCTACAGCATACAGGCAAAGCCAGAAGGCTCCATATGAGTGGTTGATGGAGGTGTAATGGCAATGACAATTATAGCAATTATGTGTTATTGTAGGCCATTATGTATTTTGTAGGGTTTGAGATGTAGGCTTTTTCTGTAATTGCTGGCCTATGAAAGGCATAATAACCATGGGCCAGCCAGCCACAGGGGCTACCAAGGGCGACCAGTACTTGGTGCCATGGTAACAAAACATTTATCCATAATGCCGCTCTGTGGATGGTGAGGACAAGAGCATTGGCAACAGGCAAATTAGCCCTAATGGCAGGCAGTGGAGGATGAGAGGGTGCTGGACAGCAGACAGAGGCAGAGCTGGTGGCTGCTGCAGAGCTGTGAGTGGGTGGGCCTGTGATTGGTAGGTGGGCAGAATGTGTATGAATGCCTGTGTTTGCATTATCATTGATGTTGTGGAGAATGAAAGGCACTCAGTGTTTGCAGATATAGAAAATATTTTATGAGCAGAATAATAACTAAGACTGACCAGTGTGAGACAGAATAAAATGGGGGTAAACAGTTTCTGAACTCATACTCTGAACAGTTATGGTCTCACCAGATTAACCTGTAAAGTTACCTCAATCATTACCATTTCACAATTCAGCTTAGGCTCAGGGAGTTTGTCAGGTTTTTTACTCATCAAAAGTTTGGTGGATCAATCCCCATCTCCTCCTGAACAGCATGAGCCATATGACTAAAGGTCATGCCAGCATCTTCTGTAATAGTTCCCTAAAATCGGTGTATGAGTGTATGTGTAAATGGGTAAATGGGTAAATCGGTGGCTAATACCCTGTAGAGCACCTTTATAAATACCTCATAATAAGAGATAAACTTTCTTCACTGTTAACCATAACACAATAAAAGCTGTTTGTATAACCATAATGACAGTGCAAACAAGAACTGTTGGTATCCAGATCTGCAAATGTGAAAAATTGTCAGACTTCAATCGGACTTAATTTTGACATTACTACTAAAACCCTATGTTATTATTAGTCATAAGGTTTTGATGATTGTTTTTTACTGTCAAATTATCGACACTGATGACTGACTTTATTTTTCACCTGTACCCCATAGTTACAAATATTTTTCTTCAGTAGGGTTTAATTATAATAAAGGCTTATATTTCAGATACATGGCTCAGATTTATTACTTGGATATTTTCTGAGCAGTGAATCAGTTTAACACAAAAATGAGGTAGTTTAGATTATTTCCCCCACCAGCTATACATAGACAACTCCTACTGCCTTTATAAACCCATATACTGATGTTTCATGAAAGGAAGGACAAGGGGAGGAAAACAGAATGACTAACACTAAAATAATGAAAACAAGTTGTCAGTAATCAGAACATAGCAAACATCCACCCATCCATTATCTATACTGCTAATCACTGGGGGTTGCAGTGTCACATCCAAATTGCATTGTGGGTATTGTGGATGTGAGGTTTTGACAAGGAATTAAAATAGACTTAAAGGAGGATATCTCGGGTCAACTGCATCAATTTTGATCTGTTTTCAAACTGTCCAGTGTGAGTCTGACAGTATCAGAGGATATGATGCTAAAGCAGTGGAGTTCTCTTTTGAAAATGGACTGCTGAGTGACAGCTGTCCTTTGTCGGATAATGCCCATGCACATCAAAATGTGTTTTTGTCTTTTATTTGTTATATAACTTCACCTTTCTCCTGTCTTTCATCATGAGGAAATAAAGGATTCAAACCTTATGTGCATGACTGGGTATTCATGTCTCCATTTTTATGTGGTGAACATATGTGGTGTGTGTGTGCGTGTGTGTGTGTGTCAGGGGTGGGTGGTACGGGGAATTGCAAACCTGCCCAGCATGGCACAGAGCAGGAAGTAGGCCAGAGGGGGATTAAATAGCCACTGCGCCACTTCCTCCCTCTCGCTGCAGCACATATGATACTGTGTGTGTGTGTTTGTATTTGTGTATGCGTGCGTTGACGTGCGTGTTGGCGTGTGAGTTTGTGCAACTGACTACAGTCAAGTGCTAAAGTATGACATCATCAGCTTGGGGGAAGAATATATTTGTAGGTGTGTGACTGTTTGTGTGTATGTGTGTGTGTGTGTGTGTGTTGTGGGGGGCTGGGGACTCTAGTGAGCATGTGTGTAAAAAATAAGAACATGTTGATTAGTGTCTGTGAAAAGTTGAAGTATTAGTTGAAGTGGTAGCACTTTAAATTAGTTAGAAATTCACTTACATTAAAGTGGAAATGCTTAGAGCAGCTGCCATCTGTCACCAGTGTCTTGATCATAAAAAGTGTTATTTAAAATTTAATGATTATGCAAGAAAATGTAAGCACTGATAGGAGATAAGGTGTAGAGCACTGTGAGCAGTTGAAATGTCAGTTGGTACGTCAGCTCCGATAACAGTTTGTATTTCAGTTACAGTGTTTGAGCTGACAGCAGATGAAGAATAATTTCAAAAGAAGAAATGAAAGACTTTGAAAGAAGTGTTAACATGTAACTGCTCAAAGCTGCTGAAATGACAGTTAAAATGCTAACCCTAACCCTCCCTTGAGAGCCATGAAAATTAATTTTAAAATTTTAAGCAAATTTTCGCTGTCGCTGGTAATCTATGGTTGCAGACTTTTGCCATATTCTTTGGAAAGATTACAAAGTTGAATCAAAAATATACTTCATATATTTGTTTTCTGTAAAAAATCTACATTCACAAACCATTACCAGAGCTAGCTAAAGAGCAGGTCACTACCTCCTTTTTAGGTACTCTAAAAGAGTTTACACCATTGACATTGATAAAGATGGATGACACCATCTCCACTTTGTCCTGCTGTCCAAATGAATCCAAATGTCCCTGATATGGGCACTGCCATCTTGTGTTGTAACATTTTCATCCTTACAGCCACAGGACTCAAATGCATGTTAGGCTTAACTCTCAAACTTGATTGTTTTGTAGCATCAAATAACTAATTTGAACCAATTTTTAAAAAAATCAACACTTAAAATTACACAAATGTGACAAAAACTATGTAAAAAAAAGAAGTAATTGTTGGGTGAATTCATTCCCCATGTACTTATATATTTTTGTGTGGCCAATGCCCCATTTGCTAACATTGGGAGGGCAGGATTTATGACCTGTACTGCAGCCAGCCACCAGGGGGTAATCAAAAAGTTTAAGCCTCACCTTTAAGGAGCTGTCATGTTGTCCATCTTTATTTATATTTATTGTTTACACCCGATGAACCAACAAGTGCATTTTTTAATGTCACCAGAGGAGGAAATAAATGCATCAGTCATTAATCTCAGTACCTCATGACAAGCCAACTCTTCAGCTTTATGAAGCCTTTTAGCCACTTCTGTCTCACCGCTTTGGTTTTATTGCATGTAGAGTTATTGAATGATTGAATGCCACAGCTCTCATCAATCTCATTATTAGACACTGAAGCAAACAAGCTCTGACAAACCCATCGAACATTAGAAACAAGCGTCCTACAGCTGACAGGCAAAGTCAGAGACCAGCTGATGAAGAGAGGGGAACATCCAGCATCTAAACAGCCAGATCTTTTCCTCAAAGAGGGCCAGTGATTAGACTGACTACACCCTCTTTTGTTGAGTGGACAGAAACACGATGGATGATAATTTGTTCCCTGTTCAGCAGAAAGGGAGCAGCTGACGGACTGACTTGTTTTGGAGTTCTTTCTTTTGCCTCACAGTTATCAGGCATTGGTCTGCGTAGCTTTAGGTAAACCCATCATTAAGTTGTACAATTCAATAAATTTTCCTTTTTGTAAAGTTCCTAAAGCAGAGTATCATAGCCTACTATCCCTAAATTCATGCAATAAAAATATCCACATGTGCAAAAGACTGTTTGAAGCCCAGCTGGAGAAGTAACACCTTATATTTCAGTTTTAAAAAAGGTAAAGTTTAGATTTACATATCTAAACATTTACACAAAAAACTGACCTGATTTGTTTAAAAACTAAGTATTAAGCCAGGAGTAGGGGGGTAATGATGATAGTTACTTTGTTGTTTACTTTGTTATTATCTTGACACTGCATTAACGATACACATATAATAATAATAATAATAATAATAATAATAATTATTATAATAATAATAATAATAATAATAATAATAATAATAATGTGAAAATAATTCATTACCTCCTACATCTTTTGTTTCTTTTTGTTGAGGTGGCAGTAATGCACCTTGTTACTGGCTGCCAGTCGCCATAAAATTAAGAAATAACTAAGTATACTTGTTCTTTTGTACATTTGCTAGGTTGTAGTAACAGACTCTTTTGTGAAACTTACTACAGTCATATTTTGAGTGTATTTCATTTGCCAGAAAAAAAAAACTCATAACAGAATAACCAGTTAAAAATAAATTCAATTGATGGCTTTTTTTTTTCCAAAATTAAAGTGTTTGAAGAACATCATTATTGAGATAAGCCATTCTAATTGTGAAATCTGATGTCCTGATGTCCTGAGTCAGTACCACAAACAATAATAAATACACAACAGTAAATAATAATTATGGTATTTTACCTCCTTGAGACAGCCCATAAAGTTGTTGCTAACTGGAGATCCAGGCAGGTCAGCGGTGCTGGGGCTTCCACCCACGTAGAAGAAGTCGTCAGAGCCCAACATGGTGTAGTCTTCCTGGGTGTAACCCGTGGTGGTCAGAATCCCATCCACTGATATTGTCACCTGACAGTGAGGGATGAACAGTGAGGGAAGAAATAAGAAGCCTGTCTTGGATTTCAGGGCGGCCTAGAGTGTGGCTTTATAACTCACTTAGATCTGTGTGACTTGTGCTTCTCAGACTGATAATGTGTTTAGCCATGATATGGATCAGACGGGACTGATATAAAGAAAATCTGCAAGCTAACAATTTTCTTTATTCTGGATGGTTAGTTGTTAGTAGATGTTATTTGTGGTAGTTGAAACCAGTATGAAGGTTTATAAAATGTTAAAACAAAGATTATAAATGAGAGAACTTAGCTACAGACATAGACAGACATCCAGATTTTCATCTCAATGTAGCACTAGTGATGTACAGGCCATGTTTGCCTTTTCTTTTTAAATTTGATCTTATTATGTGTCTAAATGATTGAAGGATGAAAGAAACTAATGAATATATTGTAACAGAAGAAATGTGCAGAAGAAGACATAAAAACACTCACAAAGCAACAGAAGGGATAGGGAAGGTAGTGTCACACCACAAAACACTGAATGTAAACATGCAGGACACAGACGTATAGAGGAAGGACCCACGCTGCAGAGCGTCATTATGGAAACTTTGTAAATAGTGAAAACTCACTGCAGAAACAATTTTACTGGAATTAAAAATCCCATTTGCGAATGTGGAATATAACTAAGTACATTCATTTAAGTTTGAAACTTAATTACAGTATTTTGGTATTTGTACTTTACGTTTTACCTGTTTATTTGACATTTTCAGCAATGTCATTCAGCTAATTGAGACTTCAGAACATACAATCCATTTGTAAACATAAAGCACTACAAATAATGGCTCAACTAAGGTTTGTCTCTACTTCAAAATGTTTTCAGTGCTATTGCCACAGTAAATACACTTATACTGTTTATGTAGGATGCAATAACACATACAAAACACAAGAACACCATTCTGCATAGTGAACACATGTATGTTTTCATAACTTTGCTGATAATATTTCTTGTATTGGTTTATATGCTTTTGATGGGAGTAGTCATACTAAAACCCCTGTTGTAACAGACCAAAAATATCCTTTACCTTCTTTGTTCTTTTTACAAATCTTTTGTCATGATTAAAGGAAATCCAGATCGAGTTCTTTCCAGCTCATTGTGTCATCAAAGGCCGAGATCAAGACAAACAAATGGGTGAGTAGTGTCAGTTAAAGATGGAGAAACCTTAGTGTTTGCCCGCTGATTAGATTTTTTTTAGCTACTTTACAAGTAAAACAAGCTGCTTTTATTACTATTTGATGAGCTTTAATTTGACTCCAACCATCTAAAACATTAAGGGATATTTGTTTCCAAAGCTAAATGTCTGTTCCTAATGCTTTGTAGCCTTCCCCTCTTTTTTGTTTATATTCCATTTTTTCTCCTGCAATGTGGGTTACCTCTTAATTTCATAGAGTTAATGAAAATGATAGCCTAGATATGCATATAGTGCACTGGTCACGATTGTCAAGATTCAGAGTCAGAGTGGATTTTTTCTTTCTATTTTCAGGCTGCAGTATGCCTCTGGTAGTTTCTACCACATAATCAACAAAAAACATTTAACAGGAAAATCTGGGATGAAGCAGATTTAGTAAAACCCTAGAGAAGCAAAAGTTATGAGCGACTAAAACAAGGAAGAGATTAAAGGAAAAGCAGAAAAGCAGCATCAGAGAATGAACCATCAGTTAATGTAAGAACAGAAACAACAGCAAAGCCAACATGAAAGCTGGGGAATACAAAACAATTTCCCTATTTTTTATTTGTAGGACTGGTATCTTGATGTACAGAAGATGAAAAAGAGGAAGGAAAGAAGTTCACAGCAAACCAAAAAATGACAATAAGAATGATATCTACCATACAATGGAGTGTGTTTACCATAGCGAATCCAATGCCTGTTTGCTTTGCAGAAACAATGGGTATGTGAGGAAAAAAAATTAAAAGATGAATATTAAAGCGAATCGAATGAAAACAAAAATGAAAAGTGAGGGAATTGGTACATGTTAGTACATTTTAGTAAAAAAAAAAAAAAAAAGCTCTTTCCTTAACTCAGTGTTTTAAAGGAAAGTTGTAAGAGGACAGACAATGAGGATAACAGGGAGGCAAGTATTGTAAACACTTGGTCATGTTTCTTATAATTATGCAAGGGCCAAGATGTTTGTCACTGTCGTCTAATAGATGTGTCTGCATCTTTAGGTTCATCATGTGTAGCAGTTTAGAGGATATGTCTCAAGTAGAGAGGTCCTGGATCAATCCAGGCCTAATAAATTGATTAATAGCAGGTCAAAAGTGCAGGTACTTTTTGTCTCCTTTCCTGTGTTTTGTCCACTATAGCATGATGTGTTTGCAAAGCTGCTTTATATAGTGCAGCAAATTACTCTCCTAGAAGTATAAAAATGCAGAAAAAATATTTAGGGTATTGGTGAAAGTGACTGAGTTTTGACATGGATTGGCAAAATACACTTATTTGCTAAACGTGGATAATAGCATTATAAAATTTTTACCCTCTATTTTCACTCTCTTAAAAGCAGTGCAGAGAACATTCAGGTCATAGCTTTGACAAACATCCAGATTTTCATCCCAGTGCTTTTACTAGCACTGATCATTGCTTTAACTATTTAAAACAACAAATGCCGCTGGCAGCAGGTCATATCAACTGTCAGTACTTAAAGTTAATGAAACTTGCTTGCTGGGTTCGTGTGTCTGTGAGCCTACTTGACAACTGATCATTTGTGAGGGAAAAATGCAGTCTCTATCACCATCATACAATCATAGGTGGAGTGTTTTGGTTGTTCCAACTCAAAAAAGGTGAGAAGTCAAGCTGATTTCAGGAGTCTGATTCTCCCTATTAAAAGCTGATTCATATCAGATTAATTATTAACCAAGACCAAAATTTCAGCACCAGAAACTTCCACGTGTCAAATTTAGTGTGCTAAATTTTGTAGGCTAAAGCTGTTATCCGTACACATGTGCCTATATGTTATTGTGTCAGATTCATATCCCGTTAGCACTAAATGTCTTCTGCTGTTACCTATATATTACTTTACTTTGTATTTTCAGTGATGGATTCCTTTAGGGGTTAATTAATTTAACTTCTACCCTATTTCATTTTTAAATTGTAGCCTACCTCGTATGCTGTGAGAAGTAATGTCATTTGGGTAAATAGACATGAAAAACAATTTTAGGATCTGGTCCAAAAAACATGTCAGGTGATTTTTTCTTTTTTTTTCTTATTGTCAACAAATCATAAGAAAAGATCGTTACCATGAACAAATGCATTGCACCAACATTTAATATAAACATCCTGAGGCTGGTTACCAACAGTTTAACACTGTCTAATTAAAGAGACTGAAATGCTCAGCTGTTTTAGAAAATTACTGATCCAAACCCATATTTGAAACCACAAACTAGACTTCACAGGCTGTCCATTCTACCTGTTCAATCCCAAGACTACACCTGTGAGGTAGCTTGGAGAGAATTTGAATCTGAACTTTGAGACTTCACTATTGGGACTCCTCAGGGCTCTACCCTGGGTTCCCTCTTCTTTTCCCTTTAAACCAAGTCACTAAACTCTGTTAGTAACTTACACAGTGGGTCCTAACACAGCTATGTAGATAACACTCAATTTATCCCATCTTTTCCTTAGTTCAGAATCTAAATTGCAGTCTTAGAATATACCTCTTAGTATATGCATACACAGTACCTGAAGCTAAACCTTGAAAAGACCACGTTACTCTTCCTTTTAGGAATGCATCTCATAAATGACCTTTCCATCACCATTTAGAACTCAGTGGCGTCTCCAGCTCAGATTACAAGGAACCTGAATGTGACACTAAAATGGCCACTTGTCCTTAACTGCCAAGATTGCTCAATCAAGCTACTCATGAGATTCTCTCTGCACAACATCAGGATACATCTATTCCTCCTTGCTGCAACTGCTCCTGGCTGGTGGGGCCGCATGTGCAATCAGCTGGTCTTCAACTAATCAAAGTTCTCCCACGCTGCATCACTCCCCCACACCTTGCATCAGCTACTGGTAGCTGCTCCAATCTGATTCAGAAACTGGTACTTGCGTACCAAGCAGCTAATTTTTCAGGTCCATTCTACAGCCAGAGATAAACATACCATAAACCCCAGCCATCCACTACACACTCAGCCACTGGCATTTATTTTGCTAGTCCCTTTCTAAAAGAGCCCAACAACAGCTTGAGGAAATCACAACTAACTGTTTGCAGTCCTTGCTCAGTTACCCACATTATGTCAGTAAACACTCGACATACCTTTGGCTGCTAACTTAAAACTTGGTGAAGTCTGATTGACTTACATTATTCTTGCAAATGTAAGATTGTATCAGCACAGTTAAATGCATTTGTTTTAGGTCACTTAGGATAAAAGCAAATTAATTTTATGTATATTTTTTTAATATTCTCATCTTCATGGAACCCAGGTGGGTTTTGAGCTGAAAGTCAAAAACAGAGTAAAGAAGTCAGTTAGTCTTGAGAGAAAAACTGACACATACTTGGCTTCAATTTTTGATGGGATTTGTTGACAATAAGAAAATATTATTGAACAGAAGCCTTGATTCTTTAAGCTGTAATCATTGAGATTTCCATGAAAAGGAAGAGCATATATATTACTACCATGGTTGACAGTTCCTCTGCACAGCTATTCAATGAATTATATTCTTTATCTACTATATAGAGCAGTTTTTTTGTTCTTTTTGTTCTTTGTGTGTAATGGTCCACAACACCCACGTTGGATCGAAACCAGGAACACTGAATGAACTGTATCTAATCCAGTCAGTTCAGGCTAAAAGATAATAGCCTCATAATAGTCTGATGACACACTTAGGGCATCAAAATGAAAAATAAGTGTTGAATGCCCAAAGTTGATCGTTTCATCCTTTGTATTATAATATAACACAACCAATGCTACATATGGGACACCTCCTATGTCGAGAGGGAAAAGAATAACATGTTAAAAATATTTGTCTTTTACAACAGTAACCAAGTATTAATCAATTAACCAGCAAGGATTTATGACTCTATAAATTGGTGGCTATCTTAACAGACAAAAATAACGTGTAGTATAAAACCAGCATTACTGTTTGTAACTTGATATCATTCAGCTTCTCATCTCATCAGCCTCACTCTTAAATGTTTACTACAACACAGAAATATTAAACCTGGGTTAGATTATTGCTAATGAAAGTCTTCACATTCAAAGCAGTCACCTGGCAGTCACATGGTGGTTTTTATTATGGAGCAGCCAATGGGAACACTGTGTAAATCATTAAGGTTAACACTGACTGTGATTGCTGATCAAAATGTGTCTAAAAAACACAACTTTTTTTCAGAGGTGAATAGGATGTAAATCTTTGAGGGACTAATTGAATAGTCGGAAACAGCAACAGTGAGCTGTTAGTGGAAGTGCTGCAGGCAACAGGCTCCAAACCTTTATCACCTTTTTAAATCCTTCCACTTGCTGTTTTGTGGAAAACTACTTGTGTTGTGTGCAGCATAAAATCACTATTTTCTATTTATGAATGTGTGAGTTTGACTGAATTGTATGTCTGATTTGATGAGCAACTAGTTTTCTGCTGTAGTTTATGACCCTACTTATTGTGACCACCATTAGCCATGGGTTTGCTAAATCAAGCAGACTGAAAATTTAAGGATTAGACCTTTGACTAAAGTAAATGTCAAGGTATTTTATAATTTTTTTTGTTTATTTTATTAGTTAATTTGTGGACCAAATCATCCCTTTGCTTTTCAAAAATAAAAACCTGTCAACCACACGGTTCCAATCAAAGAGGACTGTTATAAAAGGTGTGTTTATTTACATATCTAGACGTGCAGGTTTGTGAGAAATTGTACACCTGACTGGAGATTAGTCTTGGGTAATCAGGAGAGGTCTTGGATGACAAGAGCCTCTCCCTCTGATCGCCCCATAAACCGTCTGTGCGCAGACAGATATGGAGGAAGGAAGAGATAATGGCATGAGAAAAAGGAAGCAGCCGTCTAGCACCATGAAATGTGCAGCAATGTCTTGACCAATGGAGACAGAGTTATGATGACAGAGAGTGAAAAAATCAGGCCTGGAAACTGATGGTCTTGCAGTTAGAAAAATATAATTGGATTCTATTAGGAAAGTCATGTTAAATTAAAATTATACAAAAAATTTGGTTGCTAAAGATGCAAAAAGCTACTTGCTTGTTTTCTTTACAGCCTTAAGGTTAACTCTGGGAAATACTGACACCGATATTTGTGACAATGACCAACAGCGAACCATCTTTACATAGCTGACCTTCAAGAGAATGGTCTTGAGGAAAACATCATGTAGACTGTTGTACAGCAGCATTCAATTTAAGTGTATTAACTGCCACACACAAAGAGTGCAGTCAGTCGTGAGACTTGACTGTCTGGTTAACAACAACTGAAGTAAGTTACTTATTAAGTGGCAATGAACAAGCTGACTGACAATTAGCAAGCCAGCAAACTTAGCCGGCTGTCATGGCTGGCTTGCAGCAGACCATCAGCAAGCCAGCATCTTACAAGTCAGTTGCCACATAACCTCATCAGTACAGTATATTGAAGTAAAACTTAATGATTTGCAACATTCTCTTGTTTTTTTTTAAATTGCATTCCGCTTCTGGGCCTTACCTGCCGGAGGTTGCGGGTCACTTTGACATCATGCCATGAGTTGTCATTGAACTTCCCGTTCACTGGCTCCACAATGGCCTCAAAGGCTCCAGAGCCCAGGTTGATAACAAGGGAGACAGCGCCGTCCTTCAGCGCCAGGTTGACGTAGTCTGCTGACTTGCCGGTGTGAAGGATAAGGCCATTGCGCTGCCACGTCTTAAAGGAGAGTGTAATCTCGTCACTGCTGCTCTGGATGGGGTTCTGGGAGAGATCATAGCAGAAGTACTCCGAGCCACGGAAAGTGGCCACATTCTCCTCCCTTGCTGTAGTGAGAATAAAAAAACAAAGGAAAAGAGTTGAAAACCAGTAAATTTTGAGTCATCAGACAGCATGTCAGTTTCAAATTAAGGATAGAATTCAGCCAATAATTTCTTCATGGAGGGTCACACTATAAAGTCAAGACTTCAACAAATTCATAAAATTTCTAAATTCCAGCTAAATGTTTTCATTGCTTTTTAAAATCATTTTAGTGTAAGTCCTAATCAAAACTCAAATCTGGTAAAAGCAGGTTTAAAATCAAATTTAAAGTTGGCGAGGACAATTCCAAGTCAAGTCACAAATCTTTATCAGACAACAAGTCGGTTTAAGTCTTTTAACTCTGAACATGATTCACAATTAAAAAGACAATACATTTAAGTATGATTTTTTTTTTATTATTTTTTACAATTCGTCCAAATTCTTCTAATTAATAAACCTTGAGTAAAGTCTTAAATCAGTCCAAATTTCAGGTCCAATATTCTATTAGGATTTTATGTTTTTGCTACTTGAAGCCTCTGTGTGGAAATTAAAGAGGAAAAAAACAGGTTCATAAAAAAACTTATGATTATTACCTTGAAAACACACTTTTATGTCAGCAAAAATATAAACATTAATCAAGTAATAATCACTGTATAATTTAAGACTTCCCTGACTGACAAATAAACAGAGCCACTCTGTTCTGAAAATAAGCGCCTTTAGATATATTCAACATGTGACGGACAGGAATGCAGTTAAGGGAAGAGGTAAAGGGAGACCGCAGATAGCTATCATCTAACAACATCAAAGGCCTAATCTTGCCAGTGAGATTGCCATTTCCTGTCAAATAGCCGGCCTGTGACAGTGGGTACGCTTGTGATGAGACAGAGAGAGCAAAGATGGGAGGGAAGCAGCAGAGGGAAGACAGGCTGTACAGACTGTATTTGTCATCTTAGTGGAAGAGAGAGAAGAAATACAGGGAAGAAACAAGGAAAGCTAAAAGAAAAAAAGAGGAAAAGGGCCCAGCAGAGTCAGTGGAGTCATTATCTGTGTGATCATCTTCAATTAACTCACTGTCGCGGCAAAAAATACTAGACTGTGGGCTCCGTCTCAACACAGCACAATCTACCAGCCACTAAGACACCACAAGGATCTGCATGAGTGCAGCTCCCATGTGCTCTGCTACAAAGCCCCACCCCTCACTGAAAAAAGGAAAAAAGATTGAAACAAAATGGCCACGGCTTTCATCTCCTTAACGCAGACACCTCAGGCATTACTTCCTCAAAGAAGACTCATCCCACACAACACAGACTGCTCCAACATGTAGTGGGGGTAAAGACACTATGCTCTAGTGTGCTGTTCCAAAGCCTCTGAATGTAAAATGTGAAAATGAATTGATGATTGTCTCTGCAACCCAATTGGAGTCAACGTGATTCCCACAGGCCCTGCCTTTTCATTTGCTATTACTAGAAGTGCAGATGAGCAAACCTACCTCCTTAAAATAATAACATGGGTCAAAGTGAGAGTCTAATGTCCTGTGGTCTAAAGCTTCCGCATTCCTTCCAACACCAACCGACATATTATCTCACTGTTGGCACGACGACCTGACAGCCAGAACAGTCTGAGCCTCAGCACACCTCCGATGATTGGACAATAATCAATTATTAATTTACAGAAATGTTTTTTTAACAAAGCTCTTTTCCTATCCATTCTTTAATACGTAATGGACTGGGAGACACACTTATTTAATATGCTTTGTCCTGCTTGGTTGTGCAAGTCAAACAGGCCATCAGAGGCACTGGGAGAATCCCCAGTGGCCTGGCCAGCTGATTGGCCTGAAGCGAGAAATAAAATGAGAAATGAAATATTTTAATTCGGGTTTAAAAAAAGGCCCTTACAGTCAATGTTATAGAGTAAAGTAGTTACATGTAACTGACATGTATTACAATTACAAAATAAGTGGAACTGTGTAACAGTCACTGAGAGAAATATGCAAATCATAGTTACTAAAAAAAATCTTGGTATTTACAGAAGATTTCAACCTGAATATACTGGGTTTTTATCTTTTCACTGTGCAAAAATTAGTTTCTTTTCTTTTTTAATGCACGGGTTGATAAATAAAATAAATAATGGCTAAACGTATAAATTATGAATTTGTTTGAATTAAACCTATGAGCTAACAGGTAATATTTTTAGTTACTAGTTTCCTTTCTGTTGGTCCACAATTGGTGCACAAAGGTGCACAAATACGTAGACCATCGAACCCACCAAGACTGGTCCTGTGACCTAACATTCAATCCAGCTACAGCTAACCAGCTGTTAGAGTTACAGTAATCAGTATTACTGTACATTGATATTGTAAGGCACTATAAAGAGTTTACACTTACTTGATTATTATATATAATCAATATATAATATGGCTGCAGAGACATAAACAAAAGTACTTCCATCAACCTTTTAGGTTTTCAAAGTCAAACAGCATCTTGTCTCCAACATGGCTCCCCTGAGGTGAGAGCAGACCCCTGCCTCCCTCTCCATCTACAGCCCACTGTGAGGAAAAAGCAGCTTTATCTGTGCGCAAGAGGAACCATGCTAGTTCATTCACGAGGAAGTTAACCTACAGGGCAGGAATAAGAACACTGCCCTGGTCCAAATAGCAGACACACATGGAAGTTGAAAAGAAAAGCTATGGAATTTTACTAGAGAAAAAATCTATATTATAAGGTTTGAATTGTTTTGTGTTATAGTATGGAAACACTTCAATCCAAACACACAGTATGCAAATAAAGTAGTAGCCTAATAATAAGTGGTGATATACAGAATAAAAAAAAAAAAGGAATCAATAAAAGATTACAATCACCCAGAGCGGTGGCCATAACCGTTTTGTTGAAATATGGAATGGTAAAGAAATGAAAATGAATAGAACTTCTTTATAACTGAAATGAGGATGAGGTGAAGAGATTGTTATCAGCCCATAATGGTCTTAATGGCATCCGTAAGCCGTTCCATTTGGAGCCCGCGTTTGATGGATGAGCTTGGATGAGTCCTGCGAGGGGTCATCCATAAAAATGTCAGAAGGAGAGGTGGCATAAGGAAAAGTTATGGCCACAGTAAATCTCCCTTATATTTGGAAGGTGAGGGGATGCTGCATGCTTCGGGTAGTGAAGAAGTGAATATCTGCTTTTTTCTTCAACTTTTCAGCAGCGCCTTCTCTAAAATATGATGTACTTTTTCTTCACTTAAAACTTTGCTCTTGTTATTTTTTAAGTATTCCAGTTTGGTTCATCACTTGGTTAGTATCTCCTAAGGGTCTTTAAACAGAGCTCTGTCTGTACTGCAAACTAGCACAGGTTTGTTTTTGTTATTTTAAATATAACTCAGTTAAATGTCCTTTAGTGGCTGTGTGACTAATGATCGTAAGGATTTAAAATCCTTTGGGATTTTGTTGGCAGACCTCTTCTCAGTTGGCCAGTGTTTCCTGATTTGTGTTTTGTGCTCTTTTAACATATTCACATTCGAAATCTGCATCCACGGGAATACTAATGTAGATTAAACTCAAATTTTTTTGTAACTTACAGGCTGTTTTCAACTCTGCTAACTTATATAAGTGTTAACTATATGTGTTTGATAAATGAATGATATGGATTGTTTTGTATAAATCATAAACATCATGACAGGCCTCAGTGGCACCGGGCTAATGGTTGTAATCTGAATATGATTTTGCAATAAATAAGTCATTGCTTCATACATAACTGAGTGACATCATGATTTATGCTGATGCATTAGATTCACGAGCCCTGCTCACAGTCAGATGAACAACAGTTTGAGAAAAAAGGATAAAGCATCTTTGATTAATTTTTTTTACAACCATGTGGTCTGTTCAGAAAGTGTTTCGACTACAGCAAGAAATAAAGGGAGAACAGCAGCAATCTGGGTAAAAAAATAAGAACTAGTTCGATTGCAAAGGCTACAAACATTGTCTGGGTTCATATTACATTTTAAATAGACCATTATGACTCTATTTGAAGTTCAATTTACACATTTCATGAGGTTATCAAAGCACAAGTTTGGCCCCAATATACAGCAGCAAAAAAATGCTCTATCTGGGCCAAATAAACAAATAATATCAAAGATTTCTGTCTGTTTGATCTTTTTTTTAGTTTGTCTCTTTCTCAAGGTAAGAAGTAATGATTAGTAGGTTTAAGAGGTCTGGACATACCATAGGGATTGCTGAAATTAGAGAGAGAGTGCAAAGCAATGAGTGCCAAAATAAATAAATAAATATATTCTAGATTTAACTTTTAACCAGTGAAAGAAGATCAGTTCAGCAGCAATACTTTCTCTCTTCTTGGTACCAGCGAGTGGCTTTGCTGCTGCATTCTAAACTAGCTGCAGGCGAGACAGAGATGCTGACTGACTCCCACATTAAGTTAGTCAGGACATGAAGAGATAAAAGAAATCAAAGCATAAAAAACAGCCTTCATATCACCAAAAGACAGAAAGTCAGATTGTAAAGTGGAATCAACGCATTTTCTTCAAGCTCAATTGATAGACATATGGCAAATAAATACAGATCAAATCAGCATCAATAACTAAGAATGATTAGAAATATGACACATGATACAAGATGACATGTGACCAAAATATTGTTTATAGTTCCATTTGTTTGAGACACGGGAAACACCACTATCTGTATTAATCTGTACTGCAGCAGTCAGTTTGAATACATTTAATTTGAATCTACATGAATCTAAAGAAACATCTACTTCTTTATTTAATTTAACTGAATCTTATCAGGCAATGATGATCATTAATGTGAAGGAATTACCTTCTTCGGGGTTTAAGGTATACAGCAGTGCCAAACAGTTCACACTCTTGGTCTGCCTGGAATGGCTGTGGCTGTCCTGATAGAGGGAGGCTGTCTCCTCACAGACCAAGGTCAACAGATATGCTGAACTCTGCCTCAGACTCAACAGACTGTCCGTCTGATAGAAGGTAGTGCTTAGGACACGAGTGAATACTGTGTGACTTAGGTTGACCTAGGTAAGCATATTTGCCTTTTTAGGATTCAATACCCAATAGAATCCCTCCATGTGTTTAGGTGAGTGAAACTTATTTGGACATGTATCTTTGAATTGCTGCTATGTGAGGAGTCTGAGGTTTTATATGGCTTTCACAGAGGACGGCCTCAGACTGGTGATGGCTTGATCACTGGTTGATGTTTGTGCTGCTGATTCCTCATCTCCTTGATGCATCAAGCTCTGTAATAAATGCCTCAGCATAAGACATCTGTTGTCATTACATCACAATCCTTTTTTTTCCAAATAATTTTGGTAAACCCAAAGATTTTTTCCGACAACCTTTGTAACCATCTGACTTTTTGTGTTTCATGACCTGTTACTCTTCACTGCTGTGATGTCACCATGATGCCAGACCTTAAAAATTTCCAAAATGCCTGAGTTGCAGTGATTGGTTTTATCCTCAAAGTCCTTAGTTTTGGCATTTTAAAAAAAACTCTTTGTAAAAGTAAAATGCATGCATTTACTTTTGCCATCACTTTCAATATCTGACCCAAACAAAGCACACAATGAAGAGGCACACATGCTTGCACACATGCGTACATTCACTCGACTGAGGCGTGATCTGGCTTCAGCTCAGGTGAGAGCATTTTTGAAACTCCTGGGTGGACCATCTGTTGGCCTTATTCAACAGACAGATACTGAGGCAATAATCCCACTCATATTAACCTGAACAACCCCAATGCTATGGCTCCCTCTTTCTCCTCATGACTGTGGTGTACAGGAGGAGAACAGAATAGCTTGCAGAGGGGAAAGTTTTCACACAGTTGTTAATAAAAAGATAAAGAATGAAAATGCTGCGGAAAGAAGGGAAGAGAAACGAAAAAAGGGAAGCATTATCTTGGGGGGGTGTTGAATATGAATGTGATTGCTGGATTCTCCCTTTCTTGCAGGGTAGCGACTGTAAATTAGAACTGAGTGAGACACTCAGCATGCACGCCTTCAACTGCACACCATCAGCATATTGAATGGAGCGGTTCGGCTGTTCGCCCACATCATCAAAGAAGAGGGCTAAAGCAAAACCACAGTGGACGTACTGGCACAAAATGGCTTCCTTGTTCATCCATTTGCAGCTCTTTAGATGACAGCTGATAGGATTTCTGGACTAAAGTTTGTGTGGGATGTAAATGAACTGTTCATCCAGGTTAATGGCTTTTCGTGGGCCATAACTGTGTTTTTTTATAAAAAAGATACATCAAATAGGAATCAAATTGCAGTTGCAGCACATTCTAATGTTACAGTGCCACTGCCTTTGTATTACATGTAAACTTTAGTTTGCTTGACACAAATTTTATCCAGCAAGCAAAACACTTGCTTAAGGTTTTGGAAGCCTCTTGTGAGATTTCTCCTGTGTTTGAAAAATAAATTCTGATTATGATATCAGGGTTATTTCAGCTTAGGTTTGGGAGTTCAGATTTAAAGTAGCATGCACTACAAACAGCATGTTTGAAGACTGAGCCAAGAGGGCATTTAGAATGGGGTTGCAGTATAGAAAAAAATCAGTATTGTTATTTTTACTTTCTTTTGGTTTGACTCATTCTGGGGCCTCAGAGTCAGAACATCTTGATTGATTGATGATTTTGCTGTGACCAGTTTTGTTTTCTCATCTGTCTGTTGAGAGTTTTGTAATCTTCATGGAAGTTAAATCATTGGATTTCTCTGTTAAAGTTGTAGCAGGTAGAGAAACAGCAGTGAGAGCATCTTACAGGGCTTGAGATTGCTCCTCCACTGGAGCCATCGATTCTTCAGTCATGTGCACTACGTCTGTAATCATTGATGTGTTAATATTTGCATACCACTTTCCTATGTGTGAGGGTTGTAATTGCACCCTTGGCACTATAGTTTGTGCTGTTTGTGCTGATAGCAAATGAACAGGAAGAGGTTCAAGTCTGAATATTCAGAAAGATGACTAAAATGAAAAAGTGGTTATACTGTCAAAGGCACTACAGTTTAATTATACAGACAATCTTTACTGAGGTGACAGCATGACTTAGAGTTTATCCCATATGTTGTCTTATGGTAAAAATATTCTATATAAGGGCCAAATCTTAAACTATTTCGTGTAATTCAGTTTCTCAGTACTTTTAGTACTCCGTACTAATTTGCTGTGTCTCAGAAGTTTAGCTTCAACCAACTGGTTCTTACAAAAAATGTATCTAAAATATTGTCACAGTTAAAAAAAAGGACAAAAACAAAAAACTATAACACCTTGTAACTGTAATTTTTTAACAAAAGTTACTCAAACAAGAGGAAATAATGAATTTGTTTAGGATTACTTTCAGTGGCGATTTAAGCTTGCAGACCAAATCAGGCATCGATGTGATTTGCACGGGTTTGTGCAGAGTGTAGGAGTCTCATTAAATGGCCCATTTACACATGAGAATTAACATCTTTGTTCTCCCTCATGGCAGGGTTGTTTAGCTCTGCCCAGTCTGATTGGTCGATCAGCCGATTGACTGCTGCAGCTGGGATTCAGTCCTCCAAAAGTCAACTCTGCTTCAGCTTTCTTCTGCAAGGTTACTGCTTTTTTTCTGCATCACATGTGGTCCTCACCCTCGCAGCCTAAATACACTACCTACATTAAAATGAATTACCACACCCTGAATCAATCTGAGCACACCCGTCAACTGTCAACCTCTTGACTAGTTTCTTACATGTTTGTGAGTGTGAAGTTGCACTCGAGGTGATCCTGCAAAGGTCCTTGGCCTTTGTAATGGGTGATATTTAAAAATGAGTGAAAGAGGGCAGGGACGTGAACTTTTAAAGGGATTCAACATAGTTCAGCAACTTGATGTAATGCTCAAAAGCAGTCGATGCTGCTGATTCTTAGAACACTGCTGTTTTTAATTATGAAATAACTGTGTGCACTCATGAAATCAGGCAAAACATAGTACAAATGTAAATGAATAATAAAGACAGATGAAACACATTAACAACAAGATAACCCATTTATTAGCAAATTTATTGTCTTTTCTCTCATCTCTGGCTCTGTTTCTTTTCCCTCAGATGAAAATGATTCCTTTTTGTCAGGGCTGCAGGTCACACATGCTGGCAGAGTCGGTGCTAAGCAGCTGTCCTATGGAAGCAGTGTGACAGGGGGCTAATTTGCCAGATCCCTTTTCATCTTCTGGCTCCAGCATTTTTCATTAATTCCCTCATCTTTTCAATTGCAGGTTCATGACTACAGCAAAGATGAAGGGTGGTGGCGTTGGTGTTGGTGTGTGGGGAGGAGTGGGTAAGACACAAACACCTTAAAATCTGTTGAAGTGCTAGCAGTGATGTAGTGCATTTAAAAGGAGGTTTAACCATCCAGTCAGGAACTGCTGGAAGCCAAACACCTGTTTGAAGAGAGCCTGTTACTCTTTTAAAAAAGCCATTTATTAATGCCTTTCCTTCATTAAAGGAGAGGCTCTTTATTTTTCAAGTCTATCATAATACAACACTCATATGTCATAAGCACATTCAAGGAGTTATTGGTTTTCTGTAATTAGTTCTCCTCTCCACACTGGCTGTGAAGTGATCCCTTCATAGCATGACTCCGATGCAAGAATCGTTTTTGTATAAAAATAAATTCTAAAGTTCAGCTGCAGCTAATATGTGACAGAATTAAACAAATTATATTAAGCATCTCCCAAGGTCATAGGGCCAGATTTTCTTTAGCTTTTTGATCGTTTTTAAGTCACAGATGTGTCGTTTGTAAAAGGGTTTTCAGGTGCATTTCTCTCACTGTGTGCACATGCTAGGAGGCTGATTTAGTATCCTATGGGATTTTCTGAGGTTAGGCGGTTTGTACTGGTTTTGGGAGGGAAATGTTTCAAAGAGACAGTTATTGGAAACTAAAATGAGGCCTTTAGAATGTTTTTTATAAAAATCTGATTGCTGAATCTTAAACAGATAGTAGATGGGATGGTTTGGTTTGTGTTCATCAAACTCAACTTTAATCCACCCATCTGTCTTATTATATCTCTCCACACAAACTCATTAATAATTAAATATCTTGTAATACTAATCACATCATAGTATTGAGTTTATTAACAGTTTCTCTCGGGTGGAGTCGAATCACAGTTATCGTAACAGTTTTGGTAACACTGTATTATTGTTGTTAATTTAGACAGCCTTCAAGGATTTAAAAAGTGAAAACAAATATTGAATCATAAACCATGTTGAAGACAGCTGTAGTTTTAGCTTAGATTTGGGAGTGAACCGTTTATAAAAACTTAATGTACTGCTTATGAATTTGAAGTGGGGGGACTTAAAGTAAAGTGTTAAGTAATAAAGATCATTTATGACGCAACTTTTCTGAACTTGATAATGTCATCAAAATCCCATTGTGGGCATTAGCTCTCCTTTATTCACAGAATGTGTCTAAGAGGGCAGAAACATCTGCATCATGAAAATCAGGTTCTGATTGAAGTCACAGACTCAATTAAAACCACAGTACACACTTGCACAATGCCCTTTTCTTAGTAAATGTGGATCACAATCTTTTTAATACAAAATTCCCATTTTGGGTTTCCATAGATAAAGCCATAAAGCAAACACCTGATTCTCACATGATCGGCACTTTGTGATTCTAGTAAAATAAACACAATTTAATGTGTCATTAAAATTAAAGGAATATATTTGAGCTCATCTGTAGGATTGCTGTATCATTGTAATTGGTGGAAAGGCAAATTAAGGACAAAAATAAGAAGTATGGACAAAAGGCCAGTTAATTTTGGACAGAAATCAAAGTGAGACAGACAGCAGAGCTGGACCAGTCATCCACATAAACACAGGCAGCTGAGGTACAAGCCACAGAAAGAGAAACTACAGCTTTAGTCTCCAATGGCAGTTTTGCATTTTATGATGTTGATGTAGATCAATACAGTTATGTAGGCAGAGTTATGAACACACACACAGGCACACACACACACATGCGCACACACACACAGAGGCATGGACACACATGCACCAAAGAAGTTATTACGCGCCCCAGTGAGTGCATTATGATCTCACACCTACTACATGATGGCCGCTGGTGCTCAGATGGCAAAAAAGAAAAGAAGCTATGAAGCAGGAGATGTAGAAGATAAATTAAGCCTGGGATGTCAAGGTAGACATTGGTTCCTCATTTACATAATATGCATTCACACACACACTCATGAGACAAACAGATGCATTGCCAGATGAAAGTCTGAGAATATAGAACGCAACCTGAAAATTTAAAATGAAACTTTAAAAAAATAGATAAAGCTTCACCTGAAATCAGCTTGGAATTTTTGGTAATTGTTTTATTTTACCAACTTATGAACCATGCCAACAGAGTCTCTGACAATTCTCTGAAAAAAATTATTAATGTTCATATAATAAAATGTTATGATGATTGTTGCATTTAAATTCCTATTTTTTATCTTTACTCAACTTTAATTTTGTCAGTTCATCAACATCATCTGCCAATTAGTATTTTTACCTAAACACTCTAATTATAATGTCATGATTGAGATGTGATATGAAATATAACCTGATTACTAATATCTCTGTATGATTCCAATAATATCCAGGTTAGTGATTATTTGTGCAGAAGTGTCTTTGACTGCTCTCCATCACAAACATTTGTCATTTCTTTACTACGTAGGTATAATCAGTACCTAACCTTCAACTACAGCTGTCCTCAACATGGTTTATGATTCAATATTTGTTTTCACTTTTTAAATCCTGAGAGCATAATATAATAATTGTTGTATTACAAGAAACCTGGTTTCTTATAAAAGATTCTTACACATTAAATAAACAGCTAGGGGATGAATCCCCTCCATATTTAACATCACCATCTTCAGACAAACTCTACACTCGAGTCTGTCCTCATTAGAGAAATTACATTAGTTAGAACCCAGGACAACATAAAGTATATATATGTTTTCCTTCAAGATTCTTCACTGGTCCTTGGGATCATGACTATGGTCTGTTAAGCATAACAACAGAGGTAGCATGACACTGCTCACAGTAAAACCTGAAAATTGATGTTTTGGATGTTGAGACATACAAGCACACAGATCTGTTCTTGTTTCTGATTTTTAGTCAGCAGTGTTTTCTTTCAGCCATGACCTTGCTGGTCTTTTAGCCTTGATGATTAACTCAACTATAACAGTGTTAGATCAGATCATATAAATCTTTTTGCACATCACATTGGGACAAATGACCTCATCTTGTCAATTCGGCCACAGGACAACAAAATAATCATAAATGCCTTTTTAAAAAGCCAAGACAAATGACCTTTTGTGCTGTTTTGTTAAAGGCCTCAATCCATAGGAGCTCTTAAAAATAGCACAAGGAGGGAGGGGATAAAAACTATAAAAGAGGAAACTTTAAAAAACAAATAAATCTGCACTACACAGTGGCTGGATGCTGGAGGATGGTTGAAGGAGACAGAATCACAAGAGAAGAGGCCAAAGGGAGGGAGCATGTAAGGTATGGCGGTGGCGGTGGTGGTGGTGGTGGTGGTGGTGTGTAGGAGAGTGGGGGCGGGAAAGATAACCATCAGTAATTTCAGCGAGCTGGCGGATTTCCATTTGTTTGGTGGCTTGACCAATGGTGCGTTGAGATGTCTGCACCAACGGCGGTGTGGAACAGAGGGGGGATGGAGCTACTGAGGCATTAGCTCTGAGGAAGAAAAGGAAGAGGTGCTGCCATTTTGATGGTGTCAAGAGAGTGGAGGCTGAGTTTTTCAGACAACGGCCTCTTTACACACACAAACACACAGAGACACACACACACACACGCACGCAGTTAAAGACTGATAAAGTGAGTTTGTGATAAGCGTCCACTGATACTGGATGTCAGTGACTCAGGGGTCTCTTAGAGGGGTCCTCTGCTGCTCCACAGTCTCTTCTGCAAAAATACCAACACTGACACCATCTTTCACTCACTAAAAGTAATCTCAAATGGAATATGCATGAAAATAATCAGCAAAGGCTAATGAATTCAACATACAGATTAACTCTCTGCTGGAATTATCTAAATTTAAGTTGTCTTCTTCCTCGTGGACTCTTCCTCCACCTCACTGAGCATTGTCACTGCTCACTGGGCTGCCATTCGACTAAGATTTTCACTCTTAGCAGTTCTGGAAGTATTGCAACATTTCTTCTACTAGCTCATCGAAACTAGCCACCAAAACTTACTTGGTTTAATAAAAATATAGGCCCTGAGGTTGCTCAATTATGATTCATCTTTATAAACAGCCAGAGTTAACAGTTGCTAAAGAGGTTCAGAACTTTGGAAAGGTCGTCAAAATTATAAAGTCACAGAAAAAGCAGGTGCCTGAAGGAGAATAACAAGGTTACTTGTTATTTCAGAACACCAGCGCATGCAGCACTTTAGCATGCATGGTGTGCAATAATGACTAACCTCAAAATACAAAATTTTGATTTGTAATGTGACCAGTAATGGACAGAGTAATTTGGAAGGGTGAGCACAAATCTAACCTAGCAGCTCTCTGACAGAACTGGATCACTAATGGTCTTACAAAACTACACTGGATGGCACTCATTAATTCATAAGCACCATGCACTGTTACATTAATCACTGCCATGAAATCACTACCAAGAGCACTGCATATTTGTGTTTACACTAAATAAAAGTTGTTTTAATTTTTTCAAGTGTTTTTTTTTCAAAAATAGTTTTCTGTTGTTGTTTATCTGAACTCTCACATCACATCTCACAAGAACATTCATTCTTTCATTGTGGCATTCATTGGCATTCATTGTGGATAAATAAAATTTAAATGAGAAAATATTCTAAATGGAAAAAATATCATTGATGATTTTGATGTAACACGGCTTATGCAGGACAGCCTCCATTTTGGCAGGTCCACCCAAATTTTATTTTTCTACAGTTTTTCTAACAGAATATAGAACTGACTTAGAACCACAAATTATTTAACAAATACACCTATTGCAGGACGACTGCAATGTGTGTGTCTTAGTCTTCGTAATGGTTTAAAGAACCCTGGATTTTATTATCTGAATCAATTTACTGAGTATTTCCACAACAGTCAGTGTTTTACAGTTTAATCAATTGTCATTATCAAATTCCTCAAATCAGTCCATGTTTTCTGCATCGCTGTAATCAGGGCCCCTCATAGCTACAGTAAACTGAGCTGTTTTTTTCTCATAGGCCTATTTTGTCTTATTTTTGTAGTCATCTGTGAAAAATATTATTTAGCTCTGATTATAGTTACCTACAATGAGCTTCTACTACCACAGAGCCACTTTGCATTGGTAAAGTAAGTTATGCTTTACTTCTATATTTACAAATCTGCTTTTACATTTCTAAAATTTAACCAAATTTTTTATCCAATGTTTTTTAAACATTTATTCATAACTTACATTATATGTCTTGCTGTACAAGATTATCCTTTGCTTTTCCTCTTTTTCTTTTTTGTCTGTTTTTTTAAATTTATTCGATCTAATTTTGTTTTACAAAATGCCCCTATGCATTAAATGTTTGTGTACTTTGTTTTAATTGTGAGTACATGCACAGTCCGCATACTGTACTGAGCATACATGCCAAATCTTGAATCTTGAATCTGATAGGTTGAGTGTAATCCTCAAGCAAAGTCAATCAGACAGACGTGATGTGTGAGTGCATGCATATGCACGAGGCATCCATGTGTACATATCTGTGCGTCCACATGTGCACATCTTCCCACATTTGTAGAAGTGAAGGACCCCATGGTCTCTTATAGGCACACACACGCACACACAAACACACAGAGTCATACACACGTAACGCTCTGAAGCATGACAGCAAGGTTGGCTTCGTCCCTGGGGGCTTTTCATTTACTGCCCAACATAATGCCACATCCCCAAACCCCCCATCC
>JAPZDV010000007.1:22430577-22444794 GCA_029814665.1 Acanthurus lineatus
TAATGAAGGGCCGCGGTTGCCATTTCTCAGCTGACGGTCACCATGGTTACAGGAGAACAGAGGAGGAGCATGAAGGGAGGAGGGGGTGAGTGTGTTTGAAAGAGGAAAAAGTGAAATGCAATGGAGAGAATAAAAGATTTAGGGAAGAGGTAGTTGAATACTCCAGATTTGAAGTATTTCTTTTCACAGTGTTTTTAACTGACAGCATGTTCGAAAAGACTGACAGTGATGGCAGAGAAAAATTTAAAAAAGGTACAAAACCCACAGCCAGTATTTGTAGAAAAGTCTTTGACTAGAAGTTGAAAAAAAGAAACATTTTCTGAGAACATTAAATTCACTTATTCTAGTTAATAACAAGATATACTGTTTACTTTAAAAAATGATTTCAAACTTAATCCAACATGAGTCTATTTTTTGTAATTTTTGTATTTTTCCTAAACCAAACCTAAAGTTTTCAGTTTACTAAATGGAGTGATTAATAATAAAAGAACATTATTTTTAGGAAAAACAGCTCTCCTTTGCTTTTTTGTTTGTTCTTAAAAATCTGCAACACTTTATTTTCCTTTGTTGTCATCTTTACTTTAAATTTGGATCACTGACTGAGCCAACGTGGTCAGAAAATCACTCTTTATTTTCTCTAAATCTTTGACTAGATGCCACATGATTATTATCTCCTCATTCCTTCTCCTTTTTTTGTTCCTCACAAATTATTTTTTCTTACACGATATCTTTTTATTTGTTTCTTTCTCTCTCCAACATTCTTGTTTGGCTCTCTTGTACAGTAAGTAGCAGTTCTGTATAATCACCCAAGCTCCTTTTTCTTCTGTCAGTCACCATTTCTTTTTGATTTGTAATCATTTTCGTCTGATGGACGGTTTGTCCTTTACCTCAAAGAGATAATTGGGTTTTGAGAGGGACAGATGACACAAGGCCAGATTAATCACAACACTAAACTCATTTCTGAAGGACAGTTGTAAGATGGTGGGAAATGATTCCACACACTGTCTCCAAGCATACATCCCCAGCAAAGGGTGCATCTCCAACAATGAGATGTGGCAGGGCTAATACTGCATGCACGCTGTGACCTAATGAGAAGACACTCAGGTCAGGGTGATGAGATGCCTGTCAGCCTCCACAGAAATCTTCAGCCTCTCCTGAGCAGCAACAGGCTCTGTCAGTGTGTGTCCACGTAATCTGTTAGACTAACAAATAGCAGCTTGCAAATAATTTTTGTTCCTCTTGAACCATGTTTTTAAGTTTGTACAAATACTCTACTAAAATTAATATTCTGTTCTACATGTTTATCCTACATAGCAAAAAAAGACAAAAACATTTAAAAGGGACAGGGGGCATGATCCTTTTTTTCTCCCTCACTAAGTAATTCTGGATCTATCAAGCTCAGGCCTTATAATCAGCCTGGCACTGCAGCACACTAGTTGACTATTAAAAGAGCAGTGGACATACAGATCACTAACATTGGCAAAGTGCAGCTCTGCCTCAGACTGAAGCTCAAACACACGACACCAGAGAGAAAAGTCTATTTGCAATTATCTGTCAATAGCAGAGGAATCACAATGTTAAATGTAGTTAGCATCTTTTATTGGTTTTTTGTTAGCTTGTAGCTGGCAGTGGTTGACACAGCAATAGTTGTTATGCTAATGCAACCTCTCTCAACTGACGCAAGTTCCATTTTTATTAACTGCTTATTGTTTATTGACTTCAATATGACTTCATTATGGTGTTGAAGGCAGAAGTGCTAACACAGCCGTGTGTGTGTAGGGAATAGAGGACAGTGCTAGGAACACAGCCCTGCTAGGTTGACTTGCTGAGGGTGATGGCAGTTGAAGTGTAGCTGCCCACTCTAACTACCTGTTGTCTGACTGTCAGAAAGTCCAAAGGACATTTGCACAAAGTGCTGTTAAGCACCGTGACATGCCATTCCTATACGTGACAAGTCGCTGACCATAACCAATAAACAGCTTTCTTGCACAGTTCTGTCAGCCATGGGCCATGAACAGAATGTAGATTATGACATTATCAGGTGATCTGTTGCAGACTGAAGAGTCATGTTCGCATTACGCTCTGAGACTACGATCACACTCTCCAGTCAGTCTGGAGCATAACTACTGCGCCAGTGCAAATGGCTTGGAAGAGCATTTGCCAGAGATGCCTCAGCACTCATCATGCAGAGATTTATCCCTTTGTAGTCTATTAATGCCCTTAGTCTCTTCCACATGCCTCTGTCACCCAACTGCTGGATAATGCACTTAGCTTTGTCCCTAAATTGCTTCTTAGCCTCCTACATATGTCTGCAGGTCAAAAGATGCTCTACTGTGTTCTCTCTACATTCCCAGAGGAGAGTCCTGAGTTGTAACTACACACAGCAATCAGCCCTGTCAGTGGTTTTATCTATCCAAATCTTCCAATCAAGGAAAGGTCTTAGCTGTAACTGCAGACAATTTTTTTCACCAGTCTGCCAGAAAATCCCACAACAACTACTGAAAACTTGCTAACACAACCAGTCTGCCCAGTCCATGAGTGCACTGAGACCATAATATCTGCTTTATTTGTATCAAATGTTTTGTCATGTTCACTGTTATTAAAACTTCCAGGAGTCACATTAAATAACTGCTCATGGAAACCAAACACTTCCTGATTTTGCTACTTAATAATCAATACTTTTAAATGAAAAAATAATAGGGGACTGTTCTTTTAAAGAAATAAAAGAAAATGAACTAGTGTAGTGACTAAATTAGTCACTAAATTAGCTGACTTTTGTTGGCAACTATTCTTCAACAAAACCCATTCAACTAATACTGCAGAGAGAAAGAGTTCAAGTAGGAAAAGACACAGATGTTAAATAAACATCTGCAGACATCACGTTTTAACTGCGCCTCTGCCAGCAGCTCTACTTCAACACTTTAACAACTTCTTAAATCTGCTGTGCGGTGTAATAATCTCGTAGCAAGAAAAATGGACATTGGGCAAGCATGTCATTAGTCATGATACACCTTCATGCTGTATCCCCATTTAATGGAAACGCAAATCCCTGCCAGGTTGGGCTGACCAGCCATGTCAAACCAAACCAAGCCAGGCCAGCACATGCATGGAAAAGTCCAACCACTGTCTTGCTGTCACAAGTATTGTTAGTACAGGTGGTCAGTTCAATAGGTCAATGATTAATGCATACTAAAAAAAAAATAATAAGTATGAGCACAGTTCAAGCAGAGACAGCAGGATAGTGCTTGACATGTGTAGGTATATTTAAAGGTTTGGTGGATACTTTGGTCATTACTTCACACATTTATAAACTCCAACTCTAGTAAGATCTTAGAATAATTAATAAGAAGCAGTGAGGTGTCTATAGTCAAACAAACATATTAAATTAATAAACTGTAGTTATTTGTATCCTCGTAAAAATAACTGCAATCAAGTAACTCTCTCAACTCTACCATCCAATAAAAATAAGAAGAAATAAGAAATAAAGAAATTTAAAACCTGGAGAAATAACACACAAAAAATTACATTAAGTGATCTGTATTTGTTTAATAATTGAAAATGCACATAAATAAATGTTAGAAATCATGTTCATGTGGTGTATTTAAATCAGCCTTTTTTTAGTTTTCTTTGTTTTTTTTATTGAAATTTTTGCCGGCTTTTTAGTTGGATGTTTCTGATATTCCTTGTTTTGACCACAGAGTTACAAAAAATTCTCAGAATAAATGTGACTGTTTTCATACTGTATATGTGCAGTAAACTTAATGAATGATTTAGTTTGGCTCAGAAAAAATCTCAGGTTGAAAGCTAGTGGTTTGTTGAGCTTTAGACACCAACAAAAAATGGAATTTACTGGGCCTTTTTACCAAAGGTGAAAATGAACCTTCGGCAAAATCACCACTGCACTCCACTGCAAACATTTGCCTTTTTACAACCTTGTTTATCTACACACACACACACACACACACGTAGGCCTTTGTGTTGGCGTGAAACTGACAGGGGTGGGGGTGGGAGGGGAGTCGAGGGAAATAGTAAGTGATTTTGGATCGTGGCAGGGAAGCCTATCAGTCACACACACCCGCAAGCAACACACACGCACACATGCACATACACATGCACGTACACACACACACACACACATTCAGACACTTCATGGGCCTTCCTGAGGCTAAGTGGCGTTAACCTCTTTCTCTCATGGGGCCCAGACAAAAGCCCCCAAGGAGTGCTAATAATCACCCCTCTATCTGCCCCTCCCCCCTTCCTCAGTAGACACCAGGCCTCATGTCTGGGCTGTACAGTACAGCATCGAACAGCTGAATTTTCACACAATTTCATTCAAAAATTAAAATGAAGGGCATTCATTTTTCAATTCTGTGAAAACAAGCAGAAGTGGATACTTGAGGAAACAAAGTCACAGACACCCGCGTCCCCCTGCTTCATAAGGCTGCTTCAGTCATTTCCTAGTGCGCCACACTCATATGACCAGATGCTTTGTCAGAGGAAAACAAACAGTGAGCTTTGACTACCAACAGTTAATTCAACATGGATTAATGAAATGTACCTTGTTGTCCATACTAACACTAATCTGAATAGAGATTTGGGAATACTATGCCATCTTAAAACAAAACCATGTGAATGTAGCCTGAGTCACCATCCTTTTTGTTTTTTGGTTTCACCAGGTGTTAATCAGCACTTCTGAGGAAATCATCAACCAAGGGTCAAATCATTGTTTTGACCTTTGGTTTGACCTGAATTATATGCTTAAGTTTACAGTCATTATTTTTCCTATTTAAAGTAATAAAATGCCTTTATTTCAGCGACAGAAACCATTAAAATAAAAAAAATGCATATTTTTTTTGTACTTATTGAAAGCCAAAAACGTTATCTATTTTGTATTTTCAGGTCAATTGACTGCAAGACACTGCCTCCATGAATGCCATATTTTCTCAGATATGCATTAAAGATGATGTGGGAAATTTTGGAGAATAAAAGTTGACTGACACTTTGAGTTGGTGGTTTTGTGGGAATACCAATCAGTGTCATTGGTATTTGACAAGAATTAAACATGACAATCAGACTTGCCTATTCCACCTCTGGGCTCTCTGTAAAGGGCCTAGCTGTAAGGTTTCATGGCGTGAAGAGTAGCTGCTGAAAAAGGACAGGCCTTCACACAAACACAAGAGGTTTCACTTATGACCAACAAAAACCACTGTTGCAGCTTATTGTTATTACATACTGATCTTCAGTAAGACACGACATCCACTGACAAATATTTATCACCTTTTACTGTGTGCGTGGATGTGTGTGTGTGTGTGTGTGTAATACTCACATACCATAAAGGTGGTAAATGTGTTAAAAAAAAAACAACAAAAAAATAGATGATATATGAAGCTTTCTGTGTCATACGCGCATGTGTGTGTGTGCAGAAGGGAAGTGAACAGCTGAAGGTGGGGGCGGCATTGAAGTGGGAATCACTGGTGTGTAACGGCACACGCGCTCCTCCTTGATTGGCTCCGTTTTCACCCACCCCCCCCAAAGCATCTTTTTTCCCCCACTATTCCTGATTTTCCTCTTGAAGCAATGCTTTCACTTCCCTCCTGTGCTGTCAGTCCTTCACTCCCTTGGTGAGCAGGAGGGACAGCAGGACGAGGAAGAAAACTAAGCGAAGGAGGAATGAAAAGAGCCTGTAAAAAAATAAAAGATCTGATGAAAAGGCAGATAAATTAGTGAAGATGTTTTCTTTTTTTCCAAAAAATACAAAAGGCAAAAAAGACAAAAATGGAATCAAAAAGACACTTAAATAGTGGATGGTAAATTATAAATTAGTCAGAATTTTACTAAGGACATGACAGCTTGATAATGTAAGCTTTTCACCAAAAGTGGTAAAATGTGATTCAGCTTAAAATGCTCAAAATTGTTGAATGCTGTGATTATGAATACAACATAACCACTGATGGCTTTCAGCTAAAGATGCCATAAAGGTTGTGGGTTAGTCATAATGTATTTTTGTCTCTTTTGCTCATGAGGACAAGCGGATATCCCAGGGACTCAATGGGATTTGAAGGCATAATTAACATTTCCACACTTCCCTGCATAATAGATTTTGCACTCTGTATCTTAGAGTGGCTTTTAAAATGACTCGCCTGATAAAGTTACTATTTTATTTTATTTTTTTTTATTATTGTTTGTATTCATGTTAAATTTTTACTCTCGTAATTAAACACAGTCCTTGATTGTATATAGTAATACTAATTAATAGCACTGCTGAATTAATGAAGATATAAATACAAATAAAAGGAGGATACAGGAAAAAAGGAGTCATTTGAATGGGTGGGGTTGTGGGGGGATGAGAGGAGGGTGAGAGTGCAGATCTGGAGGGAAGGAGATAACAGCTCCCTCTCTCTCTCTTTCTGAGTTGTCATGTGAGTGGCGTGTCACAGTAAGCGACTGGCCAACAGAGATAGGGCCAGGGCCCACCACAGTAATCTGCTCTGCAAACACACACGCACAGAGTCAAATCCACAAAAAACACACCTTATCAATGATCAGATTTACTCAGGCGAGGTGTTCATCAAAACCTGCACGCTCAGTCAGCCTCCACTATTAATCCAACAAAGCATCATTTGAGAAAATGAGCTCTGCACCTTTGTGTGTGTGTGTTGGGGGGGGGCATATATGTTTGAATGGAAGTTACTGTAGCTAAATGCTGTTACACACTTACAGAGTGCTTTGCTGCTGTAGTAGTCAAAGTGATTTACACTGTGCCTCTCACAATTTTCTATTCATACATTCATATTCATTCATTAGCCTGCACATTGGGAGAAAACTGGGATGAAGGCTCTTGCATTGTGGACAGAAGGCACCAGGAAACCAGCCACTAAAACAACCTGCTCTTCCTCCTGATCCACAGCAGTCTGCAGTTTGAGGAGAACACAGAAGATCATCTTTGCTTAGTCATCCTGGCTGATTCTCATCAACTTCTTCTCAGTGCTACATGGGATTAACATTGACTTTGACATCCTTTTAATCCCTGCTGGCTTTGACATCAAATGATGGTGCAAAGTCAGCTACAAAAAATGTTTCACTCTTTTGCTGCAGCAGTAGCAGGGCCACAGAACAGCCATGGGGAAAATCCAATTTCTTTATTATCTGTAGTGGTACATGATATGCTGCTCATTATATCAAGACAAGCTAATAAGTCATTTAAAAAACATAGACACATATGGAAACAAACTGTCAATTTTTCATTTAAAGCTCATTCTCGGCCCTTAAAATAGTATTCTAACAACCTAATGTTGAATCAAGAACTATGGCTGCTCCTTTCAAAATAACAAAACAAGGAGGACATTTACATCCAACCATCCTTGAATACGGACAGAATGAAATGACAGAAAAAAATGGTCTAAACTTAAATTCAAACACTCATCTGATCATTTTTTACAATCTGCCTGTCAGGGTTAAATAAAAAAAAAAAAAATCACTGTCTTTACTAAAGTCCATCAAATGCAAAATACAACCAAGGAATCCAAAAAGGCTAACAAAACAGACAGGGAAAAGGCAAAAGTCTCGGAATCCAAAAGAATAGGCAAAGTTTAAAAATCACAGAGAAAAAGACACAGCGAATCCTATAAGGTCAGGTCACAGGGAACAAAGACAATCTGGCAAAGACATGAGGAACTGGTGGGTATACTGTATATACACAGAGATGGTAATAGGGTAATCAGGGGCAGGTGAGTGAGTGTCCGCAAGTGTGGTTGATGAAAGGCAGGAAAACACAGGAAACTGAAACGACACAAGGGGTTAACATTACAAAATAAAACAGGAAACAACATGACAAAAATCCAGAATGTTATAGCTATGGGTTGAATTATTTGTGTGTCTACATTATACTGTATCTGTGTAACTATAACTGTGTAAGGCACATTTTTTATCATTGTGGCACATTATAATTGAGAATTTAAAATGTGACTGCATTGTATGAAAACTTACAACAGAAAATTTAAAGAAATTGAGAAATTGTCACTATCATTTCAACAATTTTGCAGTGCAATTACTACAGCAAACAACCACTGATCAACTACTGATCTGCTGGTTTGATGATGACTCACTAAAGTAGGAAATACAGGTTGGACTTAACTAAGCTACAGTAAAGTAGGATTAATTGGACCACTGGAGTGGTGTGTGTGTGGTTCCTGCTGAGGATAGGTGGCAGTAATGAAGTCAGACTGGGATCATTGCACTTCTTTAAAATGAAATGCCCTACATATGGGAACAGGTCCCTAAACAAACACTCACACACGTGCACACACACACACACACACACACACACACACTGAGCCTCACAGGCTAATAATTGCATCAGCTTAGGAGGGGGGTGAGCACTGATTACAATTGGGCTTATTTGGCTCCTAATTTCTTCAACCTTAGCAACCCAATCAACCCTACAACACACACACCTAATACCCACCAAAAAACAACAACAACAACAACAACAACAACAACACACAAATCACCTGCAACATACTAAGTCCCCAACAATGTGGACACGAAGGCAATAGGAAGCATGACTTTAACACAGACAACAAAAACCATGAGTAATCCAAGACTCCTCAACCCCCCCCCACACACATACACACACATGCACACGCACGCACACACACACAAGTACAGTCTGCCCTGCAGCATCATGACATGCAGATAATGTCTGGACAGCATCGGCCCCTGCCACTGCTCCCTGACTGCAGGCCTCGACACCAGATGATGACACTGATACAGTCCACAGAGGTCCCACTGAGGACAGAATAATGGGGGGACAATAAGGTGAGTATGTGTAGAGATGATGAAGGCTGATATTGCATGTCTGTCCCATTCAGTGAAAAATGTAAGTCTAGAAGATACATCAAACTGAGAAGCCTACTTTGTCTGTATCTTTGTAAATTTAGCAAAATATAAAAAAATAATTTTAAACACAAAAAACACTAATTAAATACTGTTCTAAAGGAACACATGAATACAACAGAAGGTAATTAACATTACTGGCTGGGAAAGAATCAAATGACAACATAGAAAAATAGATTAGGAAATAATGTCAAGTTTGCAAAACAGAGGTTTTTTGGTTTCATAGACACAAACTAACACTCACCCTGGTTACTCCTACTCCCCCTACCTATTTACTCCAATGCTGAATTTTGTTTCAACAATCCCAATTAAGGCAACTTTTTAGTTACAAACTGTTTTTTGCACAGAACATAACACAAAAGCCCAAACCCTGAATCAAGATATGCTGTACTGTTGTCTGTTGTTCAGAGTTTGGCAGCCAGACCTTTTCTCACAGTCTGTCCAGCTTTACAAATTACGGGATCAGGCTGACAGGCTTTTTAGCCCCGTCTTGCTTGCAGCTGTGATTTGTGATTTAGGTTGGTGAAACAGTTGGATTTTTACATTGAAATATGTTAGCATGTAAATAGAAACTGTCTTAGAAACAAGGGCTGAGGGGATTTATGGACAGTCACCTAAATCTGGTTATACGAATTTAAAGCTTTTCCATACCTTTTTTTGTGTTCCTTATTCTTCCAAGTCTGTTCCCAAATACCACTTGAGCAAATGGAAAAGAAATTCATTTAACTCTCCTCTATATGCAATAATTCCTTTTCTTTTTATTTAGATTTAATCTTTTATGATCTTGTATCTTCTGTATATCAGATCTGATATCTTAGACTCCAGAAGGTATGACCTATTTGACAGCTACCGGAAATTTTAAAGTGGAGTATTTTCTTTCATATTACTCAGTGCATGAGTTGGACATTGGATCAATCAATCCACCTTAAATGTCGAAATCAAATCTGACCAAATATCTGTCAAAATCATATCTGTTAAGTAATAAGTACGAACTTTGGCTCACAAAGATGTCAGTAGAGCAGGCGGTCCTTCAGTTTGGCCCAGGATGAATTGCTGTCCCCACTGCTAAAAGAATGTGGCCGAGACCACGTCCAAATTTGGTTTGAGTGATTGGGTCTCAAATGAGTCGTCAATGCGTCTTGGGTGATTCTCACCTGTACTTAAGGCTGTCCACTTGTGATCAGATTCCTCAGATTTTAAAACCAGGTGGGAACAGTGCTAAGGTCACTCCAAAACAGTCAATATTATATGTTGAACGTTACATAACATTCAAAAGGATTCTAACTAAAAGACACCAAAACTAATTTGCCAGAGTTCATGAATGAATTGATGTTAGTGAATGTAGTGAAGTGACTCAAAATATAAAATAAAAGCTGGTTTTCCCCTGTGCTGCTGCTGGAGGGTCAACAAGGTGACTTTTAAAAGAGAATCCTACTAATGTCAACATGGTGCATGTGTTGGCTCTGCCCTGGGCTCTATGTGTGGCTGTGTCTCACCTCCAGCCTCACTTTGCATCACATCAGTGTGTTAACATCTTAAAACAGCAAAATCCAGGCAGAGCTCCTAGACAACCTCACGATAGGGGTCACCACAAGTTTAAGAGAAAAAGGTCCACAATCTCCAGTGATATATTCACTTAAAACAAAGATGAAGTGATTTGTAAAAAGAGCAGAATGCTGCATGAACAGACAGATCCATACCTCAACAGACCAGAAACTAGATCAGGTCAATTCTTTCTTAAACAGAGGTGAAATAACCGGTAAGTGGCCATTTGAGATGGAAAATGTAGTAATTAGCATAAATTAGTTAACTATATGGTATTTACAATAATATAACTTATATGTATGTGGTGTATTACTTAGTACCTGCTTCTATGTGACTCCATTGTAAACCTATCCAAGTCTGTACTCAAAGCAAAATGCTCTACCTGTCAAATTATTAAAAGTGACAATATCTTGAATGGGTTGGAGGTCATGGTGGTTGAGGTAGAACTGTGGGTCCCGCACTGGATTTTTATCCTGAAAAGCAGGGTTCAAGTAAAAGTGAAGGGTCAACAATCTTTTCCTAAACTTAACTAAGTACTTTTGTTACCCAGATCTCAGCAAAACTTAAAGTCATGGCACTTGGACTTCACACAACTGCATGTTACAACTCTGACTGTTTTTTATAATATCAAACAAATGCTATGTAAAAAAGCAATGGCAAGGGGCTGCTAACTACATGTCTGTATGTTGAGGGAGAAAATGTGTTGCATCCATACAAAAGTCCATTCACTTTCAGCCTTAAAATTAGCAATTCACAGCATTTGTAAAGAGAAGCAGGTAAATAGTAACTTGAGTTACTTATTAACTCAAGTTACTATTTACGAGAGAAAGAGATCCTTACAGTCCAGAAACTCATGATGTCCTTCATCACTTAATGTAATGTTTAAGGGGAAATAAGACTATGAATAGCACATTCTACAATACATTAAAATTGGATTCACAGCTCTACAAGTACCAACACAATCAATGTTTCCAGGGCTGCTCCTGACTTTCATTAGTTCATAAATTTTCAGAGCCCAACCTGACCTCTTTAGTTTGTGTGTTATTTTGTCAAACTAACAGTACAAAACATAAATGCCTTACATTCACAGTTGAAGTAAGCAGACAATCTAAAAACAGTAACTGTTATTGATTTTGTTTGATACTTTTTTGATACATTATTTGGAAACTCATTTTTGTTCATTTAAAAAGGAAACCAAGCCCTTAGGTGAAGAATTTTATCTACAGTCAGATTTCCAAAAGCAAAACTTTTAAGATTTTCTAAAACTGATAAAATTGTAAATTATAGACATCAGGGAGCGTCTGGATGCAGAATGAATCTACGAGACTCTGATTCTTACTGCATATATAATGTCAGCTTTTCATTTGCTCTCTTAAAAGTTTTAAATTTTTCTGTTAAGGACACTGCCAAGTTAGAATTTAAAAATTAAAAGTACAGTGGTATATAATTGTAGTATTAATGGTAGTCTGATTCCTGGTCCTCTAGAAAGGTGAGATGGTGCCTGATGTTTTTCAGTGTTTTTCTCTATAACCTTCAGAAGTGGTTGTTCCCGGAATTAATATTTTGGTCTGGTGTCCTTACTATGCCACAAAGACAAGGTCTGTGCGTGTGTGTGGTTTTGGAAAGGGTCCCAGGCTTGGCCAGTTCCAGTTCTCATGTTCACGCTGTATTATCTCACCAACCGTGACACACACCCACAGCAGAGCAACACTGGAGGAGCTGAGGCCAAAAGAGCACAGCTTTTCACCATCTACACACACCAAACAGCACTTTGTAACCTCACACAAGCAGACAGCCAGAGCCACTACAGTCTACTAACCTTACAACAACAAGGCAGCAGGGTGTGAGTGTGTGTGCGTTTGAAAAAACAAACTGAAAATTTGCAGGGCTGGTAAATAGTTACAACTGAACAACTGTTTAGCTGATATGTTATTATTTTTACAACATTTTTCATCCAGTTTCCACACAGTGTTGACACTCAAGTTCTGTGTGCAGCGTAGTCAATACAACAATTCCTCACACTTAAACAACTAATTCCAATTAGTCCAATTGCAAAAGCACCAACAAAAGAGCACCAGCAACAGCCACACTAGACCTGCATCATCATTGTTAATGTTATATTTTGGTTATGTTTTGGTAACAAAACTGATTTGTTCTGTGCAGGACAAGATCTTGGTTTAAAGTTAAGGTTTATTATTATTATTGTTATTATGTACATGATGTTAGGTTTATAATTTAATTGAAACAGGTCAACTTTTACTTTCAGTTTGACACGACACAAATAGCATTTTCCAGGATGAAAGTTGCAGATTTGTTTAATCTATCCATCTCTTCCCCATAGGCAAACTTTCTTGCTGTTCACACTTCTATATCTGTCTACCTTTTCCCTAATTACTACAGCCGGTAAAGGATGCTGCCTAACAATTAGCATAAAAAGGAGCTATAATGACTTGCTTGCACAGGTGACCTGTAGAGGCATTTGATTTGATATTTGAGGGCTTATTCTATGCCACAACTTTCATACTTCTACATATTTCATACTTCTGTTTGTAACTACAGGTATCATACAATGACAGAATAATAATGACAGAACAAACACTGATATATATGCCACTCAGCTTTGACTCCTTCCTATTTTATCTTTTTAATGTACCTGGCAAGGGGATTTTAATACTGACCATCTATGGTATTTGATGTCATTATGGAAGAAAACTTTGAAGAGAACCTTGGAGCTATAGCAGTTGTATGCAAAGAGTATGCAGTATGACAAAATAAATGTAAAATACTACCAAAGATTGAAATCAGAACATTTTTCTCTGCCAAAACAGAGCCTGTGAGTCATTTCAGATTTTGACCAAGATGATAATCAAATCTTCATTACCCAATCACTGATGGTTGTTATAACATTTAAATGTTACTAAACAGTACTGACAACATTGTCTCTATGTCATTTATCATGAACCGATTAACAAAAAACACATTTTATGAATAAAAATAAAAATTTTAGAAACATTTCACTGTGCTCATCCATCTGTGTCATTTAGATTAATATCATGTCCATGTTCACAAAAAGCATAAAACCTCTATCAAGAAAAGTCTATTATTAGTTACCAAGCACAGTGGAACCACACATGGAGTCTATCCATCATTATCGCCTCCCTCCAAAAATGAATGAATTTATTGAGAGTGCAGACATCTCAGCCCTTTAAGAGAGTTTTTTTTCTTCCTGAAATGAAGGGAGACATATAAAGCATTTTTTCAATACATTAGCTCTTTCTTTAGGAATGTGTGTAGATGGGAAAACTGAATATCTGATAGTACAACCTAGAGTCCGCTACATTCATATCATTTACTGGTTATAGCAATTATAACCAACATTTTTCATGAACAACAGATCAAGTGAGTATATGTCAAGTAAAAAGTGTCACTTGTAAGGATGAACCCACGGATAATTTTTAGCAACTCTCCTCATTTTCTGGAAGCAGCCGTTTTCATTCAAAATGCTCAGTATATACATGTATGCTGTAAACTACCTGTCCAGCACCTGCTGAATGTACAGGGCATCTCTTGTTGACATGATAACTGATAAGATGTAAGATCCACTGCAAAAGGCTTTTTGATGTTAATTCAATGCATTCATTGTAGAGCTATTCAATTTTATTCTTTTCTGAGAAACTTTTTTTTGGGGGGGGGGGGGGGGGGGGGGCAGTCACAATAAGGAAAACAATAAAAAGATATTGAAAAATTGTGGTAAAGGTAAGAGAAAAAAAGAGAACC
>JAPZDV010000007.1:22448546-22494368 GCA_029814665.1 Acanthurus lineatus
CCCCCCCCCCTCACATGACTGTACAGCATTATACAGTATTGCAAAATGTGTGAGAAGGTTCCTTCGAGACAGAGAAACGAGAGATACAGATCACATTCGGAGTCTACGCTGACCTCTGAGAAAATAAGCCTTTTCAGCTTTTGAGGTCAAATCAAAGCCAGTGTCTCATTGTAATAAGCATTCTGTATGAGACGTAATGGACTTCTTTTATCTGAGCCTATAAATGTTGAAAAGCTTAGTGGGCCCGGTGCAGAGCCCTGAGGTATGACACAAAAAAAGCTATCTTATTTCCTACAACAGCAGAGAGTGCAAATATTTTTCACTCATTTCCTCTTGGGAAATTTGAATTAAGTTAAAGACTTAAGAGAATATTTAGTAAGTTGAATTATGCTGACGGGGAATTACATGAGACAGGGTAATCTAGGAGGGAGATCAATCACTGATAGGCATTCACCTCCTACGTATGTTCAGCCAGCCTGACGTGGTGTGTATATCCGCTTAGCCAGCCTCGATCTGATAGCACCAACGTTTTAATTTGCCAAGCCATAATACTGAAAGATCGGAGGTCACCTTCAGCACTGAAACACTGCTTCTCCAGTTATTCTCTTCATTTCACAATTTCTAAAGTGATAATTCCTCTCTAGGGTAAAATGGTTTCGATAGCAGCCAGTCGTACTTTAAGAATATCAAAGATCAGGGAAACACTGAAGGATTTCTCTCAGCAAAAAGATCAGTATTTCTCTGTCATGGTTGTATGACTGCTTCAGTAATAGTCAAGTAAAAGCAATTGGCTGATCATTGGAAGTCAGTCATGTGGAACAATGTGAAAGCTGAAAAAGATTGGGGAAGCACACTGACTTTCAAGAATAGAGCAAAGGAGAAGATGTATGCAAACATTATTTTGGTGCATTTGCAGTCAATGGGGCAGCTTTCACTGTCTGCTGACCACACCCATAGAGAAAAAACAGACTATGTATAGCTGAAAAAAGCAAATGTTCCTCTTTTTTAACAGTCCCTGACAACGTAAGACTTTGAAAGATTTGATTTGATCCAGCACTTGACTGATAAAATCATAATCTCTTGGATTACTTATTTATATATCTATATTCAGACAGGTATAGCAGCCATGTTCAAAAAGTCTGTCATCAGCTGGTGAATACATTGAGGCACATTCTGTACACAATATTGTGGTCCAATATAGAACTCATCAAACTGGGGAGTGTTACGTAATTCTACACTGCTTATTCCAGAGCCTCCCGGCAGACGCATAATGGATGCAGAGCAAATATGTGGATCAACTATGGGACGATAATGAACCCATTTCTTAGAGTCCATCAAAGCTGTTTCAAGTGGAGCTGTTACAGCCAGCAAATACACAAGTACAGATGTGAACACATGCCAGCATTTGGAGGGCAGGACTTGACATTAATTGTTTTGCTCACCGGTCTCTCTGTGGCTGAGGATTTAGCTATGAGCTAAAAAAAAAAATTCATATATATTGCAGTGGTGTGCAGTCTGGACAGTCAAGATAAATGGTGTGTGACCATTTTGAACTAAAAAAGAAAATAGAAATTAGACAATACGGAGGTGAAGGCTTTATCTCTCCCTTCAAATCAAATCTTAGAACAGTGTTATGTACAAACAAGTACTGTCTATTATCTTCTGTTTTGGACACTCACACATGTGCATTGGGGATCATCCTTGGATCTTTCATGACCCAAGCTAGCAGGTTATGACTGTCGTTCACTCTGGTTCAAATGATAGCAAACCCCGACAGATGCTCCATACAGATGTTTTTTGCACACTACCATATGTTTAACTTAAAGCAGCTCTTATCATTATTTTACCTTTTATAAGCATCTTCAAAATGTCAATCAGCTTGTTTGTTAAATTATATGTAGTGTGTTTTTGCAATAGCTCAATGTATGACTGTTAGCAAAGTTGTTGACTTACTTGATCATAAGTCAAGTCAGTCCTTTTTGGTAGTTCATTTGGTAGCATTTTATTGTTCTGCGTTAGCAGCATATTATCTTGTTAAGGTAACATTCACATGGTACATTAGTATTTCATGTTATTTTGCAACTATTGTGTGGACTTTGAGTGCAGAAGTAAACGTCTGAGCATGCATGTTTACTTCAAGGAATGAGTTTTGAGGGCACAATAATTTTATGATGTATCACAGTTTTGTTTTTAAATTAATATGTAGATTAAATCTGCTAATACTGTTTCAAAATCTCGGGATTTGTACTAACCACAGCAGAGCTGCACTTGGATTTAGTGAGGGTGCCAAATTATTTAAAATACCAATCTCTGCACAATGCTGATTTAAAAATGCACAAAAAGACAGACATACAGAAGGACTGGCTGCAGCTGCTGTCCAGTGTAATCTTTATTTCTTTAAGGCTGCTCCCTAAACACTTATAATATGCACAACAGAAAGTGTGTGTGAACATGATTTTTAAAAATTAACAACAGCACACACTGAAGATGATATTCATATATGAAATTACACACAAACTTAGTCAGGCGCACCTTCATGATATTTTAAATAGAGCAGATTCTTTGTCTGTGTATTTTTCAGTCTTTAAAATTGTGAATTAATACACGCCATGAAATCCTCAACCCAAACACACACAAGCAAATGCGCTAGGGGCAAATCCAGAGAGGACTGCAGCATCTGTGACATTAAGCACAGGTTTCTGAGGGGAGGTGTCTGAATCCCACAGGGTGATGGCATGAAGTGGCGTGAGTCATTCCTTTATTACTCAAAGACTTTTTGTTGGCAAGGAAAAGGGGGTACCTGTTTTTTTTCCTTTCCTCTCTTCTTGGTGACTGTGCTCCATTTTGTTGTGCTCACGTGGCTTATAAACAGACCCTTTGGGAATATATTAATTGTGTGATTTTGGATTAAAGAAATTGAGAAATGTGCTTTTATATTTCTAAAAAAAATTAAATCTGATTGTCTGTCCCAAGAATAACCCTCATTAGAATGTGCATCAAAACTGAACCAGAGTCCATGTTGAATGCCTGGACTTCTCTGTTGGTCCATTTGTTCATACTTTGTTCAATTTTTTTAAATAATTAAGTGCTATTATGAGCTGTTATATACATTGTCAACCATAAGCTAATATTTACAAGAGGGGTAAAAATGGCAGTTGATGGCACTACATTGGCTCTTATGTTAGACCAATCAACATACACTTTCATAAAGAACAATCACCATACACTTACATCACTCAGATTTCCTCGTGCTGGAAGAATACCTCTTCTGAAACAAGAGCGAAAAAGGTTTCTCTAAATAGGGTTCTAAGAACTAAAATACTTCATAGTTTCTACAGTGCAAAATGAATAAATAAGGAGGAGGGTTCCAACAGTTCTTAGAACTATAAAAAGAAGTTCCTGAGGTCTTGTAAACATTAGCTTACAGTTGGCATTTTATATGACAGCTCATACCAGTTGTAGTTATATAAAGTTATACTCATGAAAGTGGAAGCTTAGGTGATGTTGGAAAAGAAACAAAAATTGTAGTTTTGATCCACAGAGATGATTTTAGGGGCATACGCAATGACTGGAGAGGAGTACTACACTACTAAAACATCCATGCAAACTTGTTACTTTATTTAACTGGTGCTACATGAGCATGCTTAAAAAAAGAAGAATTCACTGCATTGAAATAATCCACCAAAGGCTCCCACTCAAGTGTTGCCCCCGTGTTGGGCTGGTTTTCGCTTGTCCATGTTGTAACAGGATGCACTGGAAGTAGAGCGGGTCATACACTGCAGAAGGTTGAAAGTTCCATCTCCAACTTTTCCAGCCTGCATGTCAAAGTGTCTTTTTGCAAGATTCTAAACCTGCACCAGTATTGCATGAATGTGTGCTTTGAAGTGCTCTGAAAAGTCCAGACTAGAAAAACACTATATAGAGCACAGCTTGAAATGGGGGTCAATCACAAACAAGTTTGTATTTTAGCCAAACAGCACACTTGAAAAATATGTCCACATAAAAATTTTGGTTAAGTGACAGAATTTCTGGATTTGATTAGATTTCATATTTCATAGATTTAGATTTAATACTGATACTCAAATAGACGAAAAGAAAAAATTATTTCAGTTTCTTGTGTGCTTTGTGGGAAACAAGTCAGTGGGGTCCTTAGTCCTGAATTACAATATCAAACATAACCGACAGGTCTGTTACATCTGTTAAAGCTTTTTCACTGAACAATTTTTTAGTGTTAATTTAGAAAAATAATATGAAAGCATCTTACAGTTTCTTACCAGAATGTGAGAAACAAAATGAAGAGGAGGATAAGTGCTTCACTCTGTAGTGAAAAATATTATTCTTGAGTGTGTGCACCGTAGACTGTCTTGGTGCCGCACTGCCCCTCACAGTTAGGTTTGGCTTTTTTATGTTTAGATCCATACATTATTATCTAATATTTAAAAATTATACCTTAGACATTTAGACAATTACAGATTTTAGGAGACTAAAAATCTCAATTCTTAAATTAACTGATTCCCTTTGACAGAATAGTAAAATGCTAAATCCTAGCCTGAACTGGACCCTTCTATTATTTGAAAGGTGGGATCTGTGTCATTTAGAATCAACTAAGAATCTAAAAAATCTTAAACCAGAATCTGTGAAGGTCCTGGATAGGGTCTTGTGTCTTTGGGTGGACCCATGAAGGACTAAAGCTCAATCTCAATTTGGTGAGTTACGTCTCTCTTGATCCGAGAGACATGGCAGGTTCTTCCCCTTATTATAACTTCTGTGCCCTTGGAAGTGGAATAAAAAAATCAGATCAGCAAGAGGCTCTGGATGCAAAGATAAAGCAGAAAGGTTTAAAGCTGTTCATCTGCACTTATTACCAACATTGTAACGATACCCAGCTGGTTGAAAATCTGCTGGTATGTCTTTATTAACATTTCAAAAAAGGACAAAAAAATAAACAGAAAAGAGAGAAATTCTTGTATTAGTTAAGCTAAAAGCAGATTTTTTTTTTGGTTGTTTTTTTTTTGAATTTCTACGGATATCACAATAACACCAGGCCCTCTTCAGGCCTGTTAATTCTGGAGTAAAAATATGATATTGTGGCAGCCCTAGGTACAGGCAACTAAAACTAATGTAGTCTAATACAAAAGTCTCACAAATATCATTGATGTGTTGCTGTTGAACTGTGCTGATACTAGCTGTATAATCAATGAGGGCAGGCAAAATAACAGAAACACCTTTCTGCATAGTGTCGATCAAACGTGGCCACCAGGAAAAATAGGAAAAGAAATTGCCAAAAGAAACAGGTTTAAAACATAATTAACAGGGTTTTAATGGTAGAGGAAGAGGGGAAAGGAAAAAGGGAAAGAGATGTTGGGTGGAAGCAAGGAAATACAGAAAGAGAGAGAGTGAGGCCAAGAGCTTGAGCCCAAAGTAGGAAAGATGAATGATGGAGTCTAAATGAAATGTCATTCCCAGTAATGGGAAAAAGTCCCTGCCAGAAAGCAGGTCACTTAAATTGCAAAAGATATACTTAAGCAGTGTTGCCTGGAGCACAGTGCGCTTGACAAAACTGTTAACATTAACTTTCTAAAATCAAAAATAATGGAGGGAGGACAGAAGGGGAGGAAAAGGAAATAAAAAATGCATTGCTTTTTCGCCTGCGACCTGTGCAGCCTGGCTGCTGTCCCTAGGATGGTATCAGCACTGGCAAATAGAACGCCTATGGGCGAGACACACACACAGACACACACAATCGAGAAAGCATCCATGCAAACAGACACCTTTGCAAATAAGCGCTATTCTCTCTTTGTCTCTCATGCATATCATATGTCATCTATTTGTACATGTGGCTCGGCAGCATTAAAGCATGAGCCAAATTGAGTCTGGCAGCTGTACATTGTTTCTTAGAGCTCAGCTCTGTTGTTCCTTTTAATGACTATCTCAATAGTTTGTTGACTGCAATAGTCACGTCCGCCATGAGTAAAAAATACAGCCTCCGAACCCGCATTACAGAGCACGCTTTCTCTTTGAAATACACACACTGCCCCTGGCACAAATCAATAGGAGGAGGATAAAATGCACTTCCATTTAATTAAGATAACCAGCACATTCTCGGTCATAATCTCTCTCTTTCCTCCTCCATTTCTCTCTCCCTCCGTCTTTCTTTCTGTGGTGTTACCCGTGTCATTCCCCTCTGGGGGTGGTGAGAAATGTTGTCGGTTGGAATCTGGATTTAATCGTTTCCCAGATCGACGCCATGTTTTTCTTCCCCTGAAGCGTGTTCTCACTCCCCAACCCCCACAACCTTCTCTTTGAAATGTCGTCTAGGGAGTGTTCTGCAGCCGAAATGTGTTTGCTCTGGGGCAATTGGACTATTGGGGTTGACATCTTCAGCTGAATGGGTTACAATTCATTGTATGGGCTTGTATGACAATGCAGTAGTGCTTTGCTGGACTGTTTTCAGCTGCATTTTGTTGCAAATAGCTCAGAGTGCTAGAACATCCAAGACAAAGAAAAAAAATCAAAGGAAGGTGCTTATCGCACTCTTAAAGCCATGAAATGGCCATGAAATATGTTTATGATAAGACACACTGCTTTATTTTTTTACTATGAAGGTAAAGTTTTGAAAACAAACAAGTCAGGTGATTTTTTGGTGTATGTATATTCATTGCTTAAAAAAATTCATTCTATAGCCATTAATTCTGGGTTTGAACACATGCTGTAAGAGGCCATGCACCTCTTATGAAGGACACTTTTTATTTCAATATAAAGTTTTGTGAAATACAAATGCCAAAATCCTACCAGTTAGAAGGTCTTGACCTACTTGGCATGTTTTGTGTGGCTGAGGTTAGGTTATAATATTTGGTCATAGCAAATATCCAAACTGGTTTGATCCACACAGGCACTGACTTAATATGCTTACAGTGATGATATTGTGGTATTTATTTTTGAATAATCATTTATTCTATCAGATTGGGTGATTTTCTTACACTTGTTTTTACCATGTTTACTCTATCTTAATATTCTGTTAGCAATGTGAAACAGCATAATATTTTAACTAATTCTGTAGGTGTCTTTATTTTTGCTTTTCATTTGTTTAATGTGGGGACATTAGTGTATTGAGCTACATGGATAATATGTCTGTAAAGAATAACTAAAGATCCGATTTTTCGGAGTCTCAATTTAATCTTATATTCTCTTTGTACATTATCGATAAAGCATTAAGTTAACCATAAATCCAACCACATCATTTCTAACTTCAAGATTTGAAATAATGTTGAAATTTATTGTAATAGTTTTTAGAATACTTGACAAAGTTCCAATGCTATCATTTCAGGACAAACACGCTTTCAAGCAAACACTGCAGGTTTGTGCAGTTCCAGTCTTTGAGCATCATCTTTTCAGGGTTGTTTGGTTTTGCTCTTTCTTAATGGTTATTTTGCTACTGCAGGGCCACACATTTTTCTTTTTTAAATTTTAATAAAAAACATGGCCTAAACACATCACCTACATAAAATTGACACTAAAATAATACATCAAGCATAGACTTTAAAAATTGAAATAACTGATTCCACAAACTTTTTATATGATAGTGACTCGGTGTGATAAAATTACGTTTATGCAGTTTAATCAAAAGAATTAATTCTACATTTAACATAAATGAGAAAATTTTGTTAAAATAAAAAAAAGCTACCTTTTAGCCATTAGAGTGAGAAAAAAAACACAATGAACAAAAAACAGCTTTGTTTTACGTTTTAGTGCATTGAAGGAGTTTTGTTTTTCACAGCAAAATTGATTTGGTCTGAATGGGCTTTACGTGAGGTTAATATACAAGTGAATAAAGTTCAATCAAAGTCCTATAATCAGCTTGTAGAGTTTATCACACATCCAGTAGACACATCTTAGCACCATTTTTGGGCAATTTTTGAAACAGTCAGAAGATTCTGTGATCCAATTCACCTACTGATAACTTTCCACAGTTGATTCCTGGCCACAATATCAGATTAATTTTCTTGATATAAGACGAAAGTTAAATTCTGCCTTTAACTGACCTCCAGGCTTTACCATCCTATGGGACAGGCTTTTCCCTGTGATTATTTTCTGTTTTTTGTTCCCAGTTTTGTGTTTTGTTTTGCTTTCTCGTGTTCTTGTTTTTCTGTGCACAGTTTTGCAGAAATTTTGTGTGTGGACGTCGTCTGTGGTTTGATGTGCGTAACAGCAGTTTCATGCACATTTCACAGTAAAAGGTAGTTTGTAGAGACTACAGAGTTCTACAGCATGCAATACAGACATTCTATCAGTGTCCTATGAAGGCAGTATTTCAGACAGCATAGTTGTTTTGCTCCTTCCCTGTTCAATCAGTGTTCATTGGTTACGTTTGACAAATAAAGTAGCACAGGCAGACAAGACATTTCTGCAGCTGGGTCATGAAGGGCTTAAGTCAGCTCCACTTTTCTTTTTTTTTTGTGAAACACATAAGCTTGTCATCTCAGATACAGAGTGCAAACTGATGTAACATACTCTCAAAATACAGATGGTCTGATCCTCCATACCACCCTGGAGGTTGGTCAGAAACCTATTGACTCCATAGACATGCATCAACTAACTGCAACAAATGATAAGGAAAAATTTACGAAGAAATTGCACATATGTTAAGCAGGTAGAGAGAGAACAGCACGTTAAAAGTTACATGCTTGTAAGATTATGTTTACAGCTGTTAGCCTTTGTTTTTTCTCAAATATTTGCCAAAAGCAACTGAACTGAACTGGCATGTAAGAAATACATGTCCTGCAGGATTTAAGGTTTAGTTCAATCAAAATCCCTCTGCATTTTAACTTTATACAAGTTTTTGAAAATATTTTTTTGTTTGTTTTTTGATTTAGTTTTAGCTGGAATTTATAATAATCTGAAGAGAGTATCCTGATTCAGTTCAACAAATGATACGAATTTATTACTTTTTGTTTGAATTTGTTTAAATCTGTTACTTTTTTAAAAAAAATACAATGTTAAGCTAAATTAGTTCAAAAGAACCTGATTTAAATGTGCATATTACAGAAAGAAGTTTTTGTCAGGAATTCATAAGAGTCTGATTCTTGTATTTAGGTACAAAGTGTAAAGCTGGGTTTGACAATTAAAAAGCATGTGATCACCACAAATATCTTTATAATACGACTCTTAAAAACTAAATTTCAAATTGGCATTAAAAAGAGAATTTTTATTAAAATGTAGGTTTTTATGACAGCAGTTTGAGAATCATAGTCTCTTGCCAATATGTATGGCTATGTGTTCTTTAATGTGGGTCATGTTATTTCTCTAGGTACCTTGTTAAAGAGATGGAGTGGACCCTGTTACAGAAGCACTTTGTGACCACTGGCTAACATGTAGAGAGCAGTGACACACACATACACAGGCACAGGCACAGGCACAGCCACAGAAGTGCATTCCCAAGTAAAGTGTATATGTAGAGTTCCAAAGTTTAGAGTCTAGATACACACAGGTAAGGACACACTCTCATACACATGCTAAAGCTGATAAGTTGTGTAATTCTTCAGTCATTTGAAAAGTCATTGCTTTAATGGTGGCCTGGTTGCCATACAGACACACACTTACATATGCTACACAAGCACATATTCACAGACACAAAATCATGTGTCTGTTACCTGAAAGATGTTGACTGTTTAATGGCAGTTACAACGTTGCTGTCAATGTGTTAACATGATCAATTGCAAATTGATAATAAAGCCATTCTACATTTTTTATTTACAATGACAAATGAAACAAAGTTTTATTTAAAAGGCTAACTTTTAAGACACTGAAGCCATGGTGAGCATTTTTAACATCAGAATTTCTTCTACATTATGGAAAAGACTTTGAAAAACCAAGCTGAATTACAAGGGGTGATTGATAAGTCGTGGCCTAAGGTAGAAGAAAATGAGTCATGCAGCTAGTTATATGCATGTTCAGCTCTACTCTTTGAGTGATTATGTGGACAGTTTGAAATTAATAACTTCTGTGGTATTCTGTTATTAATTGAAAATTATATGTCAGCACAGTCCGAGAAAATGGAAAATATTGCCCTTTGTGCAGTCTTCTTTCTGTGATTAAATTCAGTATCCCACCTCATCTATATACCAAGCTTCCATCAGAATTGGCTGCATTTTGGCTGCAACGCAGCTGCTAGAGCTGACCGCAGCCACTCGAGACAATAAACATGTTGGAGATGGGTCATTAAGGCACAGAATCAATCACTGGCAATCACAATCATTTAATTACTGAAGCATTTCGCAACATAACAACTTCAGCGGATGGGAAGAGACAGTTCTTGACAATCTCTCACAGATCAATAATGAGGCCTGTCCTGAAATTCTTTTCTGTGATTGACCATTAATGCTACCCATTTTTTATGTGGCCGAGATGAGCAGGTCAGCTCAGCTGTTTTCTATACAGCCCCCTAATATGATGACAATTTGTATATAATTTATATGACAACTTAAGGTTAAGTTCTTACTGTGAACAGAAACAATCATAATCAAAGCAACTGTAGAATGCAAACAATCTGATGTATCATCAGCTTTTCGATAAACCTGAATTTGATAAACAGGCTGTAAGTATTTCTGTCACATCCTAAATGAAAGGCTACTAGAAACTGCCCAACCTGACCACAACTTTTCTGTCTTGGCACATTGCTGCTGCTGTCTGCTCTTGTCTGCTTTCCAGCTGAGGCATAGTTCATCCTGAATGAACCTATTGCATGTGATTCCAGCGGATGGGTTGTAGCTCATTTCAGAAGCCTCTCTTTGCTCTGCTCTGCTGAGTATACGCAGCATGTCTATTTTTGACAGAAGCCAAGTCAAGCTGCACAGAGCAGATTAAGCCAGACAGGAAGTCAGACTCAGAAACGGCATGAGAACCCACTCAATTGAAAATGAAACAACCTGTGCAGACATCCAGATCTGATCACATCACTTTTCAGACACTTTACAGAAAAGAATAAAAAAACAACTTTACCAGGTAACCTAAATTTCTCAATAAGGAGCACAAAAAATGTTTAAAAATTACCAAATCAAAAAAATCTGAGCAAGTCACCAACTTTACTTCTAAAATGCCTCCAATGGGCTTTGAAAAAAGGGCACTCTCTCCTAGTCTTGCCTACATGTCTTTGTAGACCTTCATGCATGAGCTCTTTAGACGGAAGTAGTGGAAGACTGTATTGTCCCTTTTGGCAGACAGGACTGCTTTGTAATTCTCAGTAAATTGAAACAGAAATACCATTTTTTTTTTTTTTACTTTGAGCTTCTTGCATATTTAGTCCAAGGTTTGCACTGCAACAATTTAGTGGTTTGACATTGCTTAAAAAGATAGGTAAAGCACCTAGAATGCTCGGTAGCCACTTTATTTTTCAGTGCAAGATACAACATTGTCCTCTATTTTTCTTTTGGCTCTACACAAACACCTCACCTCACCAATTTCATTAATGCTAGGTAAATGACAACCAGTGATGTGTGTGCAGTTCTAATTACCCACTGCAGAACCTCTCTGTCCTGAGCTGTGAACATCCCATTCCAGCTTGTGACATTTCCAGTCAGGCTGCTCTCTATCCCCTCTCTGTAGAAGTTGACAAGCAAAGGAACTTGCTCTTTAAAGTTTTCTTTAGAAATAGAACCATTTTGGGGCCATTTTACTTGAAAGCAGACGTATGATGTCCATGTCAGTTTCTCTGTGAAGTAGGTTCCAAGAGATCTAAAACTGTTTACCTGCCGAATGCTAGCTCCACTAATGTAGACAATGGTGTGTGTCTTTTCTTCCTCATTCCTAAAATCAAAAATTGGCTTATTGGTTCTGCTGACACTGAACAGTAGGTTGTTCTTTGTGTACTCCTCTCCAAGACTGTTAATTTCCTTAATCAAGAAACAGCATCCTGATGTAGGTGCTGTAACCTTCAAGGTATTACTGTCATTTAGATCTACACGCCCATATCAAATTAACCTTTTTAGGAAAAATTTTTGAAAAGGTTGTTTTCCAGTCTTTTAAATCTTTCTTGGTGAAAAGTACTGTCTTCAACGCCCGTAGTCTGGATTTTGTCACCACCACAGCAATGAAACTGCACAAGTCTTTAGAACATTTGCTCAAACAATGACACATTAAAAAATTTTGGTTTTGAATTACCAGATCTCGCGCTACATTAAACACAGATGAGATACTGCTCAACAAACTAGAAAGGTGGGTAGCACCCACTCAATTGGTTGAAATCTTATTCACAAGATTAGAACTACTTTGTGTAAATCTGAAATCATGAATTAGATCAATTAAAAGAAAATCACTTATGGTGTGCCTAAAGGATTCATGCTTGATCCCTTTCAATTCAACATCAACATGCCCTCAATCATTTAGGTCATGGGATGTGTCCCACAATATAGACAAAACTCTACATAACAGTGTCATCACATGACTATATTTCCTTGCACTTCCTAAATAAATACATTGAACGAAATAACATGAATTTGCCAGAATTTTCTACAGCTGAACACAAATTACAAAAGCAAAAAACAAAATAAATGTTTTACCCTCAAGAGCTTAAAAGTCTGTTTTTCACCTTAAATCTATGACATTAAACTCTACTAATCAAGTAAGAAATCTTGATGTAGTTGAGGACATGGACCTAAGTTCAACAGCTACAGAAAGACAAATATATGATCAGCCTATACCAACTTAATCTCATAAGAATTAAAGGATTCCAAACACAGAACAACCTGTCCATGCATTTATTTTCAGAAGGCTAGACTATTGTAATGGTCACCATAAAATTCAGCAGAATTTTAATTACAGCAAAATATGTTTGAGGTAATATATTTCTATCAGAAAGTCTGCCACCTGAGGGCACTGACATTGTGACCATTGCACTGTTAACATCCCAGTCAATAAATAACTGCATCCTTTGACAATAAAATTCAATGGATATTAAAAATGCCCCTTTCTTTAATGTGTTTACCTAAAAAAAAGTCAAATTTTTTGTTATCAAATGCATATAAACTCTCAATTGGTCTAAGAAATCCAAAATAAAAAAGGCTTTACCCATGAGCAAGTTTGACCTGAAAGTCCATGCACCCAAATATTCGTGCTCTAAAGCAGTATATCCTATCCTGCTGATTTTAGTGTTCATTTTTATATCGGTGTGTTTGTGTGTGATGGATGGGATGTTGTGCATGGTAAGAACAGATAATTCCCTGGGCTCATCATCTCCTGATTATAAATGTCTCCTCAAGGTTAGCAGGAGTACACACCTCTGTAGAGCAATGAAACCTGATTAGCATACTACTTCCATAATGTCGCCACAATTCACTACCCATGGAGAGAGTTCTACTCCATGAACCTACTCCATGATAATTATCAAACTATAAACTGGAGAATTTTCATGCATGGTGTTGAGACATTACAATTATTTAAGAAACTAGAATATACTGAAGCAGGTAGAAAAAGAAACAACTCTGATTTCATAATTACAAAACTGAAACTCTATACCATCAAGACATAAACAAAGCTTAAGAAGCTATTTTTCAACAATACACACATAAACTGAAATTACACACATTAATGCTAAATAAAAAGGCACTGATATTTCAGAAATTGTCATTTATGTTTTGGTTTACAGTTTTCACCACTGGTGAGGTGGCAGTTGCATTTCTTAACCAAAACTGTACTTTACAAATATGTTGACGAGTATGAGTTTTTGTCCCTTGTGCTGAATATTAAAAAAGGCTTGGGATAACTAAGAGAGATGCAATTCTTATCTGAATACAGTATCTTAACACAATATTGGTTATGTGTTAATGTTTGTTTCTTAGTAAATATGATAATGGTAAAAAGTAATAACATAAATTCATTATTGCTTTAAGTAATATATTATTGTCACATCAAACCTTTGTAATGATGATGATTTGAATTGTACATTCCTGGACTTAATAGCTGCAGACTCAGATGCACAGTCTTTGCAGTTAAACAGACAAACTTAAGTCTAATGATGACAAAAACACATGCATTGCTGCCTGTCACAATAGCACATCTGTGATGTCCCAGTAAAACTGTAGTATCTGCCGAGAAGTGCCATAAGCACTTCATATGAACCATACCATCCATTCCCATGGACTGAACATTTTAGTTGATACGTAAGCAATTTTAAACCAGTAGCAGAGTTTTCTGCAATAGTGTGACCACTCTACAATTTCTTTATGGGATTGTTCATTTACAGTGACTTTGCAGACAGAACTTTGCCTACTGCAAAGGTAGATAAATTGAAAAAGATGTTCAAAAAAAGGGTGGGCCTGCAAGCTTTACAGTCTGTTGGTATCAATAAACCCATCAGAGAAGACTCAACTGTGTGTGCCACTTACTGTTGATGCGATCAGTTGAAAACTCATACTGCCACAAAAGTAAGATGAGTGATAGGACTATTTGGTTGAAATATTGTTGATTTGCCCAAAGGTGGGAAAATGCACAGGGCCTTTACTTTGTCAACTGTAAGATTTTTTTGTGAATTTTAAAACATGATTAAGATGGTCTTTGGAAACATAGAAAGGCACCTGCAACCACTGTTACTATCCAGCGACTCATAGATCGATTAATGTACTAAACAGGGGGGTTTTGTCAGTCTTGTAGCATCTTATCTAAAACAACTGCCCTGAATTTAAATTGCAACTTGACTGGGTCTCTTTGGTGTTGCTTCTTACATGTGATGGCTGCAAACAGACTTTTCCATGCATTCGTCAGGGAAAACAAAAATGAGGAAAAAGAGTGAGCTTGGCTCAGACAAAAACTGAACATTGAGGCAGTAAGACTACTTGGCATATAGAGGAAAATATATACGGATTGTTCTTTTGTTAGTGGTGAGTAAACTTATCTTAAAATTGACTCTTGGCATATTTGTATTATTATTTGGACAATTTGTGTATTGTAGAATAATTAATGTGTGTGCCAGCTCATGTCCTATTCAAGTTTCTTTTTTTTCTTTTTTTTGACCTGTCATAATAGTAAAAGGTCACATTGGTGGGAAGTGCTGGTTAAACCAGTTTTGCAACTGCAGTCCATAATGCACAGTCCTGTGTGCATGTTTGCAAGCAGCCATTCAATGGAATGATCATGTCTGGTGAAAAAGCTTCTTTTATGCTGCCTCCATAAAATAACATTTTTGTAGCACATTATTGGTGATGGTTGGATGCTGTGAGTCTGTGGAACATGTTGTTTTCTGTTATACAAGGCTTTTAAAGTGATTTTTTTCATCCATACTGTGCATTGCTGCATAGTGTTATATGTGCTGGTGTTGTCATGCTGTCTGTACAGTCTGACAGTGAGGCATAAATATACCCTTCAGCTCACTGAAGCACTCAAAGGCATACGATGGATCAAATAGATCTTGGAAGAAAAGAACCAGAACTTTGTTTAATCCACATTAGAAACATCTTTTTTTATCATAAACTGCAAATATCAAATATATTTAAAAAATAGCTTAGAGCGACTGGAGTTACTAGCATTGAAAATTCAGGAATAGACTCTTCACACATCAGACAGTGCATGAATTGATCTGTCAAATATCAACTTTAACAGACCCACCAAGAGTGGAACAGGACCAGTCCAACTCAATATTGTCCCTTGACAAATTCTATTTAGTGCAGTTCTTTTTAAAGATTTTAGTAAATGTCACTGATTGAGTCATTTCAGATTTTGGTGGTAAAAAACGTCTTTAAGGCTGCACCGTAGTTCCTTACCTCCACGTTTGGTTGGTCACAGCTCGAGGTTTTGATTTATACTTCAGTGGCCAAGTTGCTGCGCAGTTTTGATACAAGTAGGTACTGCAGAGCTCCGGTCCACCCCACTGTGATGCCTTTTTGGATTTGGATACATGAGTGGGTGGTTGAGCAGAGGGAGCACCTGGTTGGTGGTGCACTGCTGTTTGAGCACATGCTGAACCAGCGAGGGGTTAGACTTGGGTATTCCAGTTCAGCTGAGGAAAAAATCACATCTCTAACGTTCTTTGCCCATTTTTCAAGTCACAGTACTTCCTCACACCCCATCAGTAGAGAAATTGGAAAAGCTGTTAACAACACGAGGTCACACAATGCAAGACTTATTACAGAGGAGCCAAAGAAAGTATTGTGACAGGAAATATTACAAACTGGTGTGGGATGGGCCCACGACTGAAAGGCAGAGGATGATTAAAACCATCCAGAATGTCGTTGGCATCCATTTACCAAGCATCACTGATATCAGTGAGGTGAGGTGCAGGCACAGAGCCCAAAAGAAATTAAAAGACAATACACCCAGCCCAGAGTACTGCACAGGTCCAATTTTGAATACTGGAACCACAACACGTCAATAAAAAAACCCCATGGCCCAACCTGTCACCCATGATTATCCAAGTCCAATCCAGACCCACCCGACCTGTCAACCTGTTACCTGTGAAGTTATATAGGTGTATTTTTCACCCATTGGACACCGTTTTTGCAGGTAATAGGACCCCAGCCACAGCCTGTTCACCCTGCTGCTGTCTGGTAAGAGCAATAGAACTATCCACTGTTGTTCAACAAGACTAAAGGACAGCTGTTATCCTCAAAGTGCAAGACCTCTCAACCTATCCTTAGCGATCAAATGTGAAAAAAATACATATATATTTTCATTAACTTAATTTATATATAACACATTCACGTAATCATCTGTTTTGTAGCATAATAATAGCATAAGGAGACTGTGACTTACTTATCATTATGCAACATTTTGATGTAAAGCGCTAATAAAAAGAATCTTGAAGCCTGAATTATGGGTATTTTGGTCCAGGAATGATCCAGTTCAGCCACACTTTTACTGTATGCTGAAATGCCATTGTTGACACCGAAAAGAGCTGTGACGTATTTCAAATATCAAGTACATGTCATCTGAAGGGATACTCTCCAGAGGCAGATGTCTGGCATTCACAAGTGCATTATGTGTCCCTTCATGCCTTATCTGATTTGCTGGTTTATGCAGTTGTCATGCAGTAGGGACTTCTGTCCTGTATTTCCTAACTGACTTTGGTCTCTAACGTAGCACTTCTTAGGGAATATGACCCAGATCTAGGACCACTGTTTCATGTTGACAGCCAAAGTTTTCATTAATTCTTTTCCTCATAATTACTAAATTCTGTCTGGGACAGCTCGAAATCAAGGTGGGGCAAATTAAGTATTCTTGCTTTAGAAAAAGCCGAAAGTGAATGCTATTAGTGGGAAATGCACATACTGACATATCTGAGATTATACCCAGAATAATTTCACTGGAGTCTTTTGGTGGACTGTTTGGCTTCAATATGCACACATCAGATCATCAGATCTTTGTGAGGGTTTTGGGTTTTTTTTGTGATAATCAATCAGTCAAACAATTAAATCAGCTCCTATGTAAATGGTAAATGATGATAAACTATTTTAATGATACCCTGAAGTATCAGCCTACAGAGCCTCAATCAGCTAGATTCTATCAGCTGGTAAAACTGGCTCAAAACATAAAATATGTAGCCAAGAGAAAACAAATAAGAGAGGGAAGAAGAAAAGTGGACAGGGGAGGACATGGGGAACAAATTAAGAGTGTGGTTTGTTAGGACTATGCTCTCTGTTTTGTCTGGATCTGTTGTTTTTGTTGCCACTGCTGTTTTTTTGGCATTTGATCTCTGTCAGCATGGAGCAAAAGCATAGTATGGGACTGCATGAACAGCTTGGTTGTGAGCGGCTTGCCAAGAGTACTTTTGGTCTGAATCACATGACATGGTTGTAGCCTGGTGTATTCTCAGTATTGCTTGTTTTATATTTAAATAGTGTATTTATACTGCATCCAGTGTATCACAAGTATACAGTTAAAACTGCATGTCTGCATGAATGAATCATCTTCAGAGATATGTGTGAATATACTTTCTGATGCTTATAGACTTACATTGTATCTATCCATAAGAGATACATTATCTTGTGTCTGCTCACATAAATAAGTCAGTAAGGACAGAGAGCACAAAGCTTCTTTTGAGTGTGCAGACCAGTTTCTGTGACCAGATGGGAGTCAAGTGCAGAGACTTGGCTGAGGGGTGCATGGTGTAATATGTCACCTTATACACTCTGTCTGTAAAACATATGAAGTACGGTTTGATCCATAATTTTGATTCATTCCTGCTATAGACGACATGTTGCAGATAAGGTGATGGAATCAAACTCCAGAGAATGAAAATTAAGACTAATTTAGCCCTCTTAGCCTGTAAAATTAATTGCATAAAGCATTCTGTTGCACTGATGTACCTCAGTAAGACTTTTCTGTTTTTTCAGTGATAATAATACAATAGCGGTGTATTCACAGAATATGCACTCTCAATAGATATAGATAAAATTCAGATTTTTACAGTAATATTCACTGTACTGTGTAAATAGATTAGTTAGTAGTTATTTGTATGTCTTACACAGTCTTTATTTAGGATAGTTTATATAGCATATGAGGTTAAAATATTTTTTTATATTGTAGGGAGCAGAATTTGCAGATGTTTGAGAATGAGTATAAATGGTAGAGGAAAAGAAATTATGCAAATACAAGACTCAGAGTAGGCAACCTACAACTTCCAGTATAATCTGAACAGACAATTTTTGTGACAAATATGTACACATGGTAACTTTGCAATACACCTCTTTCATTTTGTATCCTTCATTATTACCCAAAGTTTTAACATAATAATATTTTTAATTACCAGCATAGCTACTGAAATCCATTAATATACTGAAACAAACACACACAAAGACCTTGGGGGAGGTAATGCAATCAGATGGGCTGACACACAAGAAAACACTCCAGAGTTTAGTTTAAAAAAATGAACTACTTTACCAAATTTAAAAAATAAATATAGTTGGTAAAACAGATCATCGAGTAACGAGCATGTCTGGTAATAATGTCCACATTATATTAAAAAACCAAATAGGTCCTTTGAAGCAAACCACCATTTTCCAACAAAAGTTTTGAGAAAACATTAATTTCCAAAATGAAACCCAGTCACTCAAACATGAAGCCTAAAACAATGGCACTGCTTTGTTCTCATGCACCCGATTAAACCAGTGAGCCTCTTTAGGTTGTACAAGAACTGCAGTTCACCTTGATTCTACATGCCCCCAAGCACACCCATCCACCGGCCCCCTTCTGTCACTGATGCTGGGCTATCCCTGCCCTCCATGTCTGGCTCACTTACCAGCACTCAGTCAGGCGTAAAAAACACAACTGTCCAGACACCCCAACCACCTACCCCCAGCGTGTCTGTTCTTCTCCACCCTAAAATCATCAAGAAAAGACTGAACCAGCCATGAACAGGCTCAGTAGATTTTTGGCTTTACTTTATAGGGCAATTTTAGTTACCCTTCAGTAATAGGATTAAATTAATAATAATAATAATAATAATAATAATAATAATAATAATACGAGACACAGATGTTTAATTGATTTGTACAAAAAATACAAAAGGCCAAAAAGAGAGTATATATTTCATCATTCCAATCAGAACTCTCACCAGTTTTGTGAAATGAGATGGTGGCTTCCTATGTTGTTTCAGTATTTTTGTAGTAGGTGTAGTAATTTTTTAGGGAATATAATTCAAACACAAATGATTATAAAATAAACTAAGATGATATTAATGTAAGAATTCCCATAAAATATGTACTAGTCCTAGACTTTTTTAAATTGAGCCTAGTTAAAATAGTGTGTAAAATGTATAGATAAGACAGGCATTAGTGCTGACCTTGCAAAATCTCTGCACCAACATGAGTTTGTAAGACAACTGGTGTGAGATGTCTTTGAATAGCTCAGGAGAAATATGGAAATTTGAACAGCTACAATTACAATGACAAAACACGAATCATTGGCATAATAAAACTGAAGTGGTTAGTGGCCAGATTCCATTAAACAGTGAGCATGAACAGAAACTCAAAGTAATAAAAATGGACAAGGCTGGGAACCAGATATAATTTTAGAGAAAAGGCAGAGGTTAAAAGAAGCCAAAAAAGGAAATAGTTATTGGGGGAGAAAGGGGAGTGAACAGTTAAAGGCAAAGCACTGCCAGAGATAACAGAGAAAGAGAGGCAGATTGACCTTTTTAGCAAAGTATAAAGAGAAACACAGTCTAAGAAAAAAATCTAAAAAAAAAAACTTAAACAAGGAAAGAAGCAGGTTTCAGCCCATGACAGAGAATTGCAACTCCTCCATGTGAGAGACACAGTTTTTATTATCCTTTTCTCTCTATATCTGCCATCCTGCCACCAGTGAGCCGCCATGCAAATAGAGCCAGAATGGAGCGTCTTGTCTGCCTAACAGGAGGCGACAGGGAGCCTGATGCCTAATAATGTCCATCTCGCTCAGGGATTAGACACAGCAACAGGGAAGAGAGACAGGTGGTGAGGGAAGAGGAATCTCCAGGAGCTTACACGAGCTTTGTTCTGTGAATGGGGAAAGCCATTACAGGTGTACACAGCAGGCTGCAACCAGTTCCTCTTTCTCAGCACCCAAAGATATATTTCTGTACTGGAGGTGCTACAACGTTCTATTAGCACCTGCCAGGACCTTTAAATTCCACACTGTCATACTGATTCAGTCTTGTGCCACAATATGGCACTGCTCCTCCATGCAACACCAACGTATCTAACTAGCATGTTGAGTTGATTGTGCATACGGGTGCATATTTCCACACTTTAACTGCATTATTACGGACTGACCAGGCAGATAACAAATATAAATAAAATCAAAGTACCTAATAAATCATTGACATGAGGCTCATGGTGAGCTTTCTTCTTTTAGTGTCTTTATTTGAAACTGTTCCTTTTTTTGTTTTTTTTTTAATATCATTCTTTGAATTTTAATAAAATGGCTTGGTTATGTCATTTTTATTTACATACAAAACAATTAAACATTCAATTTCTTTTTCAGGCTAGTCAATTGTATATTAAGGTCTACTTTTCATATTTGAACAGAGTTTATCTCAAAATTATTCTGTTGCCAGCAGCTGTGCCTTATCTTTTACAAAGGTCATGGCGACATTGTCATGTACATCATTCTCATAATGCAATCACATAAGCTATTAACAGATTAGAAGTGTTTTAATAGGCAAAACCACAAACAGCACAGAATTTGCAACATTTATGAGTCATTAATTAAAGTTTTCACAGCTGTGCCGTAAAAAGCTTCAAGTCCAGTCTACATGCAAGTTGGTCAAATTTTAAGTCCAGACAAGTTCATGTCAAATCACACGGCCTCATGTCTTATCAAGTCTACAGGTGGGATTTGTTTTACTCCCTGGTGTCTCACAGAGACCCAAAGGGTAACCTTTAGTGTTGGTATCCAACATGCAAACCCTTCCTGTCACAAATCCTTTCTAAACACTTGGTTTATTTTTGTGACATGGTTTTAATTTCGGTAGGTTTAGGAGGCAAAAGTACTTGTTTAGGTTTGAGGAAAAAAACATACTGTTCAAAAAAAGATCTACACATGATTGGTTAGGTTTAGGAAATATAGGGTGGAGCAACTGCTAGGGATGTCTCATGTTGATGCAGATGTGTTAAGACGAGTTTGTTAAAAAGTTCAGTGTGTCTCATACAGATACTTAAGAGTACCTTCTGCTTCTGCATGGCAGCTCTACATCAGTGAGCTGTGTTGCAGTCTCAGGGCAGGTTTTAGTTTGATTGGCGCCTTTCTCACCAGCAATAATGAACTAAACTACATGTGTTAAGTGTGTCTCTTTTAAAATTACCTTAGTTCACAGACAATGAAGTTTCAGACAATGCTTGCCAGTTTTGGGGCTTTTCTGGGCCTGTTACTGCTTTCATCAGGCAATTGAAATAAATAATAGATTCTGTCTTTTAAACTCAGGTTATGCAAACATTAGCAAAAGTAGGAAACTAATTTACAGAGGCTCATTTTTGTGAAAACTGATCCACAGTGACTGTTGTTTACTTTGTATCACAAAACACACATTGCCCCTACATACACCTACAACATTCTAACAAATTAAAAAACACACACAGAGAGTAAAAAAACGTGAAGCAACACACTCTCTTTTTTCTTTCTCCTTCAATTAAGGTTGGCTTAATTACTCGCTTAATCCAGCACCCTTGGTGAGAAACCATTACAGAAGAGACACTGAACACAGACAAGTAAACACATTAGAGCTCTCAAACACTCACAGAGCAAGCGTCGCTTTTCATAGAGGCGGAAAAGGAAAGATTTTGAAAAAGCTGTACCTTTGCTTTTAGCTAGAAGAGCAGGAGGAGGTGGAGATAGAACAGAGGATCCACAGCAGAGAGAGCCGGACAGGGAGGAAGAAGAAGAAGAGACATAAGTTCAAATTCAAACAATCCAACATATCAATGTATACATGAATACGTGTCATGAGAAAAAATCAATGTACAGTAACTGTACATCACAAAACACTTGAGTCATGCAAGCACTTCAGGTTTTTATAGGGGCCCTGAATGTCACAATAACACTGCACACACAGAGCTACACACAAAGTCAGTGAGCAAACCACAGCAATGCCAGAGTTGTAAGGATGTGGGTTACTTTTTTCAGACTAGATAACTGCATTACTGTATTATGCTCTTAAATAATTTTCAGAGATAACAAAAAGGAACATGTCTACCTAAAATATTATTGATTATTTTATTGTACCAATAAGCTTTACTCTATACATTTCATGAGAATTCAATGTAACTGTTTTACTATGAGTCTGGCTGTCCACCATTTCTTTATCTTGAGCTGGAATTGTTAAATCAGTACTTTGAAATAATTCATTTAAGGTCTGATATGGTGCATTTATGCTTTGTCAGAAAATCAGAAGAACAAGAAACTTTTTGACATTTGGCTTGGGGAGCATTTATCATCATCACACAGTTAATATCCCCACTGCTAGGCCTGTTCATCATACCCTGTATATCACCTGGCCTGTATAACACTCTTTTTAAATTAGATGAAAAGGCTATAAAAATTTAAAAATTGCATTGTTTTTTGATGCATAATCATATCTTTGTTAAAGAAGATATTAGCCGTGGAGTAAATTAAATTATTTGTCTTCAAACTGTAGTTGTAAAAAAGTAAAAGTACAAAGTATTATAGAATTGAAATACTTACTACTTACTTACTAAATACTACCAAACAGTGATTTTTTTTTAGCGTAGTTACTCTGTTTTGGCATTGAAGGACCATTGAGCAGAATAATACAAGCACAATGTATATAGAACCATATACAGTATACACACCAACACCAGAGCATGCAGCACATCAAAACAACAAACACAAGAGAGACATGATATGGAGAAGGAAAAGAGAGGCATACCTTGTTCTGCCATCATATGTGCAAGGCCTTGAGAAGATGAGAGGGATGAAAGAGAGGAAAGGGAAATAGTCAAGGAGAATACTTGAGCAAAGAGAACACAAAGTTTCAATACTCTTTGGTATTGTGACGATACATGTCTTTCCATAAAGGGAAAGCATGACATCAAAACACACTAACATGACCAAAGCTTCCCATTGCTGAACAGGAGGCTTCTTTATAAGAAACACAAGTACAACAATCACTCTCTTTCTTTGGTCTTTACCAAATCATGTTGGACCCTAGCTGATACATTCTGCTGTGTGTTCATTAGCTAATGCCAGACAGGCCACATACAGTGAGTTTTGAACTATAACAGTAAAATTTCAGGCTGTACAGCTGAAACTCAAAGCTCTGTAAAGGCAAAAGCAGAACTGATTGGGGAGACTGGTCTGTGTAGGTTTAACACCTTTGGTCCTTTAAAATTAGCCCTCCTGTTTAAATAAAATTGTCAACTGAATTTGAAACAAAATTTTAAAATATCACAAAATGAAAAATACAGAAAGTTAGAGTGGTTTTCCAACATGGAATTGTTCATAACAAATAGACAAAACTATGCTTTCTGTAACCTAGTTTGAGGGTGGCAGTATAGGCCATGATATGCATGGCAAACCGTAGATAATTTTAAGGTCATGAACCAGGTACAAGAACAGAAAAAAATTACTCGGTTGTTTGAAAGAGAAAACTGGAAAAAGCAAGATCTTACAATTTTTTAATGATATATCTAGATAAAACTACAGAATCATTAAACCAATACTATGTTTGAATTGGCTTAGCTCATTTGGGAATCTGTAGTAATACAAATAAATGCAAAGGTTGTCAGAAAACATTTGTACTGTTTCCACTCAAACTCACCTGGCATATTGTTGCTGACCTCTGGAATGTAAGGAAAAAGAGAAAACAAGGAAACAAAGCCAGCATTAGAAACACTCTTCTTACTTGCATGTTGACTATCATGCAAATGATAATACACTTCATAGTCCATACAGAGGGCTGGCAGAGCGCACAGCCATCTGTATGTGCTTACAATACAGAAGGTTATAGCAAGAAAAGGTTAGACTGTCTCTTAGTCCCATACATGATATTCAGAGAGAGAGAGTTTGAAGGTTTGAGAGAGTTTGCTTGCATGTATAAACTCAAAACACACTTGTAGTTTTATTCTTTACTTTCTCTTTCAGTATAGTAACCCCATTTTCGTCTATATTGGCAGGTGCTGTAGTGCAATCATAAAAACACACACAAAGGCAACTTAAAACATATTAAAATAAAATACAGTAAAATACAGTAAAATTCATTCTAGAAATGACCTCTGACCTTTGCTGACAGAGTTAAAAGTTTGAAATCACAAACAAACAGGTTTAAAGCTCTTGGTGCTGATCCATATAGGCTGGAATGTTGAAGAAAGTGTTGTACACCAAACTGATGGTTTTGCTGAACCTCAGAGCCACTAAAGTGATGGGGCAGAAGTTTGAAGTTGAAGCCATACAGCTTTATTAAAATACAAATACCACATTGAAATTCACCTTAACCCTGTAAATAATAAATATGAACAGTAAAACTCTTGAAAATATCAACTATACACAGCTTTTAAACAAATTGATAGTCAAGTGGAAATTCCGACTGAAGGATGGCAGTAAGCAATTATAATCATATAACAAATATGTTCTGTGGTTGCATTGTAAAAACTGACTATGGTTTGGCAAAGAAGTGTTGATAAACAAATAAAATCAACTCAATCAATCAACATAGTTTTTAGTGTATTTTGGCCTTTCTTTTCTCTATTATTACTGACTTGTTGCAACTCATTATTTTAGTCAACCATTTAAATTGAAAGCAATTACAGGTTTTCCAAAACACAACCATTGTAATAATGCAAAAATACAGGATCAATGATGGTTTCACTTGATAAATCTAAAATTAGAAATACATTCAACATTAAAAAGCCAGGGCATTGCCAACAAGATAAGGGCTAATTTTATGGGAACCATGAATATTGATGGCAAATTCTAGTTGTTATATGTGCCATGAGCTTAAGAAGATATCCTGCCAAATCTTGAAAATATTAGTGAGTTAATATTTCCTTTCAAAGGCCTCAACACCTAAGCCAGGCAAAAAAACAAGCAATGTTCATCATCAAAACCACCTGCTTTGATTACTAAAAAGTAATGATGTGGCCTTATTTAGTCAGGCCACTCACAGAAATGAAGGAGCTGGAATGAAGTAAAAGGTAATTGATTGAGATGCATCAAATGTTCTTAGCTGGGACTAATTGGGCATGTTAGGATGTTAATGTGAGAACAAGCAGATGTGAGTCAATCAGATATGCATTAGATATTAATTCAGTTTGAACTGAGAACTTGTGTCGGCTGGGCTGAAATGAGTTGGTCAAATGGTCATCTGGGAGAGGAAGGCTGAATGCATGTCCGTGTGAGTGTGTGAGTGTGTTGAGATAAGCTTGCTAAAGCTTCAGTTCCTCTGCGTCCTTCTGAACCAGTTGATTTATTTGAGATTTCTATGGCATTGAACGCGACACTCAAATACCAATAGAAAATCAAGACTCTTGACAGAGGGAGATTAGGGCAGATTAAATGTGTATGTATGTACATTCACACACACACACATGCACACACACCCACACACACGTACACACACACAGACACATTTGGATATCTATTGCTATCTGTCTATCTTCCCTTTTTAACCATTGAGGTGAGAATATTTCTTTTCATACTCTAACTTCAAGATTAGGTGTTAAATTGTGATGGAGTGTGTATATTGTCTCACATCAATGGTCTTTTTATGACAATGATCTGCATCATCCTTAGGGAGGGCACAATTTTAGATTTTTACCAAACAATTATCATGGCCTAAAGTACGATGTAATATCTGAAATTTGAAAAAAAAATGCTGTCAAATGTCAAACTCATCCTTTTAATTTGTTCTTTGTGTCTTTGGTCCCTTTTGTGGCAAATGAATTACACTGAAAATAGGAGTGGAGAGATGAGACAAAGTCTCTAACTATTATTTTTTCAAATATGTACAAAATAACAATTGCATTTAAAGAAAATTCTTGCCTTTGATGGCAGCTGGCAACCAGAGTCTAGGTACTTTTTACTGCCACCTACTATGACAGCACAAGGACTAAAAGAAACAAATGATTGAAAACAACGTTATATTTAGTCACGGTTATCACATGTTTAATATAAACACACATAATTTTTATATTTAAATAACACTGTCATCATCAACACCCCTAGTCTTCATGTCTTCCTGTTATGCCATGGTGTTAACACCCAAGACCTTTGTGTCCATATAAGTTGTTTTCAGCCACACGATTACATACCTATGTACTGAAATTCAACAATTGGGCAACTGGTATACTTTTTTTTAGGCAAACAAGTGCAACTATCGATTTCCAGTATTTTTTTTTAAAGAAGGATATACCTGTATCTGTCAATCTCTTTTATTGCAATAACTTTGAGGAGTACATATGCCTTTGTTGTATGTTTGAATTTTTGGGGGAATATAATCATTAACTTTTTTGAGAAGAAATGATATGAATCTCACGTCTTAACTGGAGTCAGATATGGTGGCTCAGCAAAAAGACACAAGACAGGGGAAGCAGCTAGCCTTTAGACACCGCTTAGACACTTTACATTGTACTTGTTTAATCAGTATACAAAATGATATAGAAAAGATCATTTTTATGTTTTTAGACAGAGTTATATACTGTAATTATTGGATTATTGGACAATTTGAAAACAAAAACAGGAATATTATCAATGCAAACAATTTTAAGATCATTCCAATATCTGAGCATGACAGCTGCATTACGGTCAGGGATAAATGGTGGTCATAGTAAATGCAATGCCAATCACTGTTTGCAGTGATGGGACATTGACTTACTCTAACCCTAAACCCCTGTATGATAGTCATCTATCCCACCTATCTCAATACATAAGAGACACACTACATCCTGCATTGGGAAGGATTGTTGAAATTAGGCATAAAGTGCACAGAACTGTCTAATACAAATGATCTTTTAGGGCACTGGCCTGCTGCCATCTGTATGTTTTAAGTCTGCTTCAGTTTAGTAAATACAATAACAATATAAGTAAATATACTTACTGGTTAAAGGTTATGGAAATATTGTTGCCATAGTTTAAAAAAAACTACATGGGCTGATAAAGTTGTCAGGTTTATAGTTAGAAGCATTTTTTATCCATTAGTCCACATAAGCCTGATGAAGCTTCCAATACATATAACAACACAGAACTTCAGCCTTTGCTCCTGATAGACTTTTACCTACAAATAATAAAGCTGGCCATCAGGAAATGTGTTAAAAATACATTCAGAGGTGAGTTTAAGTGTTTCACCAAAGGACTAGTGCTCTAATTTTTCTGCTGATGACAGGCTTGTACATTATGTACAAACTTAATGCCCTTTGTGTTAAAATGACAGAAGGGATATTTCCAACCTCTGGGGACTGACTAGATAGAAAGAGGTAACAACAGGGAGAGAGCAGATTAACAAATTCATCTTTTAGTTCTCTCTCCCACTCCGGTTTGACTTTCTGACTAATCCATCATTCAAAGCTCAATCTCTCTCTGACTCTCTCCTGATGATCAGCAGTATTCAGCCAGACTCCCCCCTGCTCTATCATTATTTTGTTCTCTATCTTGACCCATTTCCTTTGACAATTTACTTCCCTGTGTTGTTCCATCAGGCTTGTGTGTGTGTGCGTGTGTGTGTGTGTATGTGTGGACAGGGAGAGAGAGAGAAATAGAGAGAGAGACAGAGAGAGAGAGAGACAGAGAGAGAGTGGGAGAGAGACAGAGACAGAGAGGCATGCAAACATACATATTTAATAAGGTACCAGTCAACAAACCAACCAAACACTCAAAGGTACAATTCCCAATGGCAGGCAAGCCGGCATTTAACTCAATGCAATTACTCTTGTGGGGCTCAGGGGGCTCTGAAACATTTTGTTATGAATATAACAAATCTATATCCTCCAGCAGTCCTCAAAAATTCCTCCTAAATATAAATTCCAAACAGATTGCCATTCTTTCGAGTGACTCACTGGCGCTTTGACAAAACTTATTTATTCATCAGTGGACACATAATCTTGGGTAGTGTAGGGTATGAGAGTATGACTCTCTCCTTTAATTCAATACCCAAAAGGTGAGGCGAGGATAGCGGGGGATTAGAACTCAAAGTGGATTACTTAAAGGGATGATTCATGATGTGTTGGATAAAGTGGGAGAGCGCAGTGATTAATGAGGTATTTCAAATTCTGCTTTCTTTCATCACTGCTGGCTTACCTGATTGTTTCCTGCATGTTATTAGCATGAAAGGTAAACTGGTACGCGGAGGGAACATATATGTGGTTCCCACAGGGTAAAAGATTTAGGTATTACACTGCTGAGGGCTTGATTATTACTGTTTTCATCATCATAACTGTAACAGCCACGACCACCTTGCTGACCAATTCCACCAGCAGCCATGTTTCATGATAATATGAACATACGGGTGGCTGGAGAAACAACCAGGGAGGGCTGCTGAGGCCATCTGCTCATGTTGGGCATACAGCTGGTAGACCGTCGGCTGGTTGACGGCAGCAGAGTGCTGAGACTTGTTAGAGTGGGAACCACGGACAGGTTGTGTTGCTACTTCTTGCACAACAGACAGAGGTGCAAAATGTGTTGATTGTGTCTCCCAAGTCATTTTACATCAGTCCCTCCACTGCAGTTAAAGAAGTTAGTGATGGGTCCAATGTATTTCTTTCAAGAGGCATCCTATTCCACAAGATGGTACATGTATCAATTAAATAATCGCAATATAAATTTCTACCTAGATAACAAAAAAAAAAATCCTAAAACCTGGTCATGTTCTGTGTCTGATCCTAACTTAAATTTCACTTTACTGTGAGATTAGAGAAGGATTTATTTTTCAACAGTAATTTGAAAAATAGATTATGCCATTCTGCCATTCTCTACAAGTCATGAAGGTGCAGTTGCAAATGGTATATTTTGTCATTTCCTTTAGAAGTCTTGTTATTTGTGATTTTTTTCTGAGTTCTGGCTGTGCCACAGTCTGGTTTTGAATGTATTTTGTCCCCTATGAATGCAAATATGATTCCCTTAGTTAAACAAATTAAATAAAAATTATGTTTCAATCTAAAGTGGGCAAATGGTATTAGTACTGGTAATTGCTTTAAAGAAAGCAGTCTAATCTGGGGCTTTATCAATGGCTTTCTCTTACTTCATCAATTCTAATCAATAAACTCAGCAATTCTGCTGGTTTCTCGCTCCCTCTGACTTCAGCTATTAATCATTAATTAAGGAGAGTAAGAGTTCACCATCTTGTTTGCACTGGTCTTAATCAGATATCGAGAAACTGGCAAACATCTTGCAGTGTACGCTGAACACTTGCTTTCTCTGCAGATATGTAAACTGCTGGAACTCAAAGAAGTTCTGAATTCCTTGAATTACTAAGGTGCTTTTTTTGTTTTTTAATGTATTTTCTGAGCTGATGGGCTCTGATATCCTCACATGATTTTGTGACAAATGTGTTTGAGGAGATATCCGGAGTTGAATAGTAAATATGTCGGCCTGTACTTGTCCATAAACACTTTGTATTGTGTCATAACTAATTGAGAAGTGGGTATGTTACGTTCAACTGTGCCAATTTGTGACAACTGGTAAGGAGTTGTATGGTACATGGCATATAAGGTCTTATGGGAAGAACTTAAGAACTTGATAGCAGCCATGATAGAAAGCTCTTCAAAGTTTCCTGCAACTGATGAAAAAAGAAATCTGGATTTAAAAAAAAAATTATAATTTTTTTTAAAAGCAGCAAAACATAATTTTATTCATTAATTTAACAACCTTGCTCACCTTGCTTGTTCAGCAACCTTTTCTTAACCTAGATTCATCAGATGAGTTAAATCTCTGCCTTCACCATTACTTTTTCTCAGCACAGATGTTTCAAACTTGGCCTTATTTGCTGTCAAAAGTGAGTAAATGAAATAGTTGAAAACAGAGAATTTATGTTTATTCACCCTATATTGATTAATGACCCACTAATTAGAACCTACTACATAGTATCTAATACTCATAACTAAACGTCTGGATTGGATGGAGCTGCATAATATTCTCAACATGTTTAGAAAAAGACACTGACACAGTCTTCACTGTGCACATGAGTGCATGCGTGTGCAGAAAAAGTTTTGCTTTGCTATTCAAACGAATAGCACTATATACCCGTGCTCTTATTTCAGTAACTTTCCAAAATTTATCAGTTTGTTGTGTTGTAAGAACAAACGTGACAGAGGCAGTTAAACGTTAGCAGTTGTAACATTATGCATCACAATTTGCATAAAATTGATCCATTCTGTGGTCTCGCACTCAGTTATTCAGGCAGTCCCAACTAACATGCTAACCCCTATAAGCATTAGCTTATCTACCCACATTAAACCTGTCAAACCTTCCCTAGAGGCTAACAAAAGCTAACGAACACTTATTAGCTGTCAACACTTTATGGAATCGGACCAAAAAATCCATTTGTGTTTGTTAGTGTAGCTTCCTACAACCCTATTTATCCCCTAAAACCACTGACAGTTTATCATAAATTATGTACAGTCAGTAGTAATGTTTCTCCAGCCACAGAAAACATTTGCAATCTAAACAGCTGTTTGTCATGGCTGCTGTCAGGTTATGTCTTCGGTTATTAACTCTTTAAGTAGGCCAGTACTCAGACTGTCTATTATTCTATAGTACAACACTGATAGTGGATTTTTGTAAAAAAGAATCAAAAAATAAATAAATAAAATAAAAAATAAGTTTCTTACAAAAAAAAAGAAAGAAAGAAAAGAAAAGAAAAAACACTGTTTTGCATTTCAAGCTGTCAGGTCTAAGCTACTCTGTGCGTGGTACACCCACAGCATAAGAATTTTATTTTGTTCATGAATTAACAAAACAACAAAAAAATTCAATATTTAAATGTTATTTTGATGGACTTTTAAATTAAGGCAATTTAAATCTTCATTCAGGTAAGAGGGCAACTTTGGAAAAACATTACATTTATCATACTTCCTAAATTCATATACTATCTGTCTGTTCAAAGGGACTTATCCGCTAGTATCAGAAAACTGAGCTTCAATAAAAATATACATGACAGATTTGTTATCAGTTTGTGCCATCCCTGCAATGAAGTGTTGTGTAACAGACCTGTTTTAAAACACACATTTTAGCTTGTTGATGAAGGTAAAGCACAGGTAGAATTACCAACATTAGTGATGGCTTCATTCCATTAAGGGCCCCAGTCAGCCATGCCAGAGAGCCTGCATACACAAAGGCAGGCCTTAAACTGGCAAACATAAACTGAATTCAGCAATTATTGACCTTAATAGTTGCATCTGTGTTTTTAATGTTATGACATTGCAAAAAATGTGGTGATAAAAGTGTCTATATACATATATACTATATACACACGGCAATGTGCTGAGTTTTAACAAAATGTAACGTTAATGCTCAGTTAGCGGCTGGCGCTTTAATTAACCTCAACTACCAAGAGAGCATTCCTTTATTTAAAACAGGCTTATAGGATCAGCTATGGTTTATTTTTCTGTCACTGCAAATTCAACATTTCCTCAGTTTACTTGTTGTCTTAATCAGTGAATATTATGAACTTTTCCAAAGCATTTATTCCCCTGCTAAAAACGCTTCTCTAATGACTTATTTCTAATTGCATCCTTTTGCCTTTAGTGTTTACATTAAAAGGCCTCTACTGGCTTAAGAGAAACAAGCAGAAAGGTCAGATTCAAACACTCGTGTTAAAAATGAGGGCAGCTGTGTTGGTGGGGGCATGTTGTTTGGTATGATCCAGAAAGTCCAGCTGGAATAGTTAATGACTGTGTTTAGAGGTTAAAGAAGTCGAAACACTACAGAAGGGATTTTTCAGAAGAACTTTCGAATTTCATCATAGTGGCAACTATTTTGTCTCTTGTCTCTTTTAAAATATATTTTTATCACAGATGCAATGCTAACTTGCCTTAGCATATCAATAAGTATTTCTATTGTGTGTTAGCATCGGGCTAACAGGCATAGCCATATAGTAATCAAAGACTGCATACTGTAATATTTCCTGGTATTCAGTTCTACTACTGTTGGTTTCATATCAAGATTTGGGATCATAGTTAAATAAAAAGTATGTCAGTAATGAATCTGAGAAAGCCAGAAGTCGAGCTTTGGAGTGACTTCTCCCTCTTTGTCTTTCTCTTTGTAGTGTGTGCTCTGCGGTACTGAAATGTTTGATTTTTTGATTTTCTAGAGTACAAACTTAGTTTGGTCGGTAACCTAAAAAGCACCAAGTTCTGTTGCCAACCCCACTGACCTTCAGTAAACAAACTCCAGGGCCTAAGCCCACAATAGATGCTATCCATATTAGCTGTGGTGCTAACATCATGTCATATTTGCTCCCTTATGTAATCAAAAAGCAGGCGTTCCACCGATCTACCCCTGCCAGCCTCATTATGTATGCTCTTTATAACAATCAACAATCCAAATTTTTTTAGTGCTGCTTGAATTCCCTGTTTCAACTCAGCTATCACTGCCTTGCAGGAGGCAGGAAGGTACGATAGGGAGAGAAAGGCATAAATCAGCTCTGGGAACTGGTCCCAACATGGAGGCTGTAAATCAAGGTTGGGAAAAACAGCCCATCATCCCACAAGGGTCACCAGTGTCTCCCTGAGTCATGCATGGCAGCACAGAGGTGCTGGAGGATGGCAAGGTTGTGTGTGTTTGGATAGGGATCTGTGAGTGTATACACACACATACACACACACACATATATATTATTATTATTATTATTATTAACAGTAATATTATTTTTACAGCTGTATAGCTATAATATACAAACCCTGAATGGGTGCTATATATTGGTGTGTTAAAAGTCCAAGCTGATGATGGACATTGACTCCTTGAACGGTAAAAATTTTGTTAAGCTGCACACAAATGCTGCTGAAAAGTAGCAGTGTCCCTTCTCTAATAAACTATATCAGTGGATTCACATGTGTACTTGTCAATACTTAGGCCAGCTATTTAGGCAAAATCTGAGGCATACTGGTATCCATATTAGAATGAGCCAAGAAATAAGGTTAGACATTTAAAGGATTCTGTGTAGCACTGGTGAAATGGTTATAAACAACCCATCTACAAACTATACATTGTAGAGGCCCGTGTCAAAAGTTTTGAAAAGGGATCAGCCATGAAAAGTGCTTCTTGTGCCACAGTGCCTTACTGTATTATAGTTTGTATGGTTCTGTCTGCATTTTTATGGTGTTTTAATATAAATATGGATTATTTAGTGGGGTTTTTTTGTCCTTTGTGTTTTTGTCGAGTTTAACTTGTTATACAGCTATGTATAGGGACAGGCACTGCAAATTGGCTGTGGTGTGTAGCATAGGTTCAATGGTACATACTTGCCCTAACAGAGATATAAATTAAATAAAAAACATTTTTAAAATCCACCAAACGTGTCACCCATTGTCTAACTTCCCCACTGAATTTTGGTTTCAATTGTTATTTGTTTCTTTTACGTACATATTGGTTGTAAATATTTTGATTCTGTAGAGAAGGATGCCTATTGACTTTTCTGGCCCTTAAGATCTCACCCTGCTACTGAGCTGCCAGAGTTTTTATGAACTATGATATTAGGCTTAGTATTTGTATCAAAAAAAGCAATGGCACTATATGACACAGCCATGGCCACAAAATTATTTACAGTTCATAATGCTTGGTATGGGCCAGATGTAGAGCAATCTAACACAGCTCTGGTATAATTGTCAGCTCAAATGGATGTGACAGATGAACCTGACATCTTGTTATTAGGTGGCAAAACCCTGTTATCACTTTAAAATAATGGATGATTCAAATTGGTTCCCATAGAATTAATTCTTTGCTTTAAGCAAACCCCTTGAACTTTCTGAAGTGTCACAACATGGAATCTTTTATTTGAACAAAAGCTAAAATCAAGTAGACGGACTAACAGGAAATGAACTAAGGACATTTATGCTTCTGAGTTAGTGAACCAGTTCAGTTTTAAAGATTCTATGACTTGTCTTTCTCGAGTCAGAACTTCCACTTGAACAAAAGATTATCAAAACAGAAAAAAGTCTAAATTTAAAACACATTATATGACAATGAGTCTCTGCAGCGAATAAACATTTTTTGAATTTCATATGCCCCCATTTCTTTTCCTTACATGCGTCCTCAGCACAAATTTTAGATATTTATCTCCACTATTTGTAGCACCCAGCAAAGCAAAATCATCAGTTTGTCACTCTGTCAAAGACTTGCAGGAGTGTAAAATGTGAAGTAATGTGGAGTGTAAAAAACCTTGCATCCCAATTTTAGACTTTCAAGTCTCTAGTGTCACAGCAGTGCAATTTAGCCTGAAGACCAGGGGCATAATGTGAAAGGCCGGCACATGGAAAATCTTAAAACTGAAAAGGTGCCAATTAAAACTTATGATCTTTGATATCCTGAACCTCATCGAAGTTTAACAGAAGTTTATCTGTCAAATTTCCATTCAACTCTGAGACCCAACCGCCTGCAGAAAAACTAGTAATTATCACCAACTGCTGACATAAATAAGAGAAGAAACACTTGCTCTGTCAGCTGTGAGTGAGAGAATGTTTCCACTACACTGAGTCTCTCTTAACATCTTGTGCTCCTAAAAATATCAAACTAAAGTATGACACTTTAATATGAATTATGCCAAATATATTTTAAGAGGTAATTACAGTATGTGTTATACAATTCAAGAGTCTGCATGAAAAAATATTTAAAAAAAGAAAAAATCTACATCACTTCTTCAATTTTATTTCAATTTCAATTTTTATTTTTATTTTTTCTCAGTATAATACATATGATCTTTGGGAAGCATACTCTATCTGGTAGATTTTCAACTTAAGCATTTCATGTGGCCTATTATAATTATGACATTTCTCTGTTATGAATATTTTGGTCATTCCTAGTGATTTTATATGCAATTATCTACTCCAAATTGACCGTGTAGGGACACAAGTTCTGTTGTAGCAATGAGTCAGTGGGTTTGCAGTATTTTTATCAGCCAGAGTACACAGCAAGTCCATTATTATAAGAAGAGACTGTGCTGTCTAGAAGCTCTTCAGATAATGAGAGTGAGTAGGGATAGTTTGTAGTAACAAAGCCCCAACAGGATGGCCATGCTCAGCCGGTGCTGTGCACCACTGCATGCAGGAACACACACTGCTGTGAAACTAGAAACCTTAGCCTGTTTGTGGTTCTCAGAAATAACCAGAATACAAAAATAATTTTAAAAAAAATCAATAACACACAGTAATTAAGGTAAATAAGACTTATGATGTCATTACAAGCAAAAAGGAAATAAAAGAAAACATATAGCCCCTCACACAGTGGAATACAGCCAAACTTCTATAGATGCACCGTCCAGGTAAAATAATTGGTCTGAAGCCATACAAAGGATTAATCGTGATCAGAGAGATGCTTAACTATTGTGATGCATGATCAGCCGTTAGTTTCAGCTAAGAAAAAGGACAGGATCAAAGCAGTTGATTAGTGGACATAAAAGCTCTGGACGATAAGGCAAACACAATCAGATGTCGGGCTGTGTAATGCTGCAATAACAAGAACACAACTCTTGCATTTGTTTGGCTTGTTCTTAGATCAGAGAGGTCAGTATAGAGGAAGTGTAGCTCCTCCTCTGTGCCAGTCAGCAGCCAGCAGCTGCAGCTAGTCCTCCACCCGCCTGATGTCGTGACAAAGCACCGGCTGAGCTTGCAGATTTTCTAAAATACTTTACACACCGGCAAGTCTTGTGCTGCTCTTACGTGTCTGCAATGAAAGACAACTAAAAGAGAGGAGCTGAGGCACAAACATTTCTATTCTCAGAGCCCACCGTGTCAGTTAGATGTCACCTGGCCAATCAACTGAGCAAAAGTGAATCAGCTCAGCCACCGTCAAGACACAGAGAGGCACCAACACCAACCCCCACCCCAAACCCTATCCACGCCTTTTTTCCCAACACCAGCAGAGATAGATAAAAACCTAATCTTTAAATTCCAGATTCCCTGGCCTTTTGTCTGTGTGCCTGGGATTTGGATTCAAGCCAAATGGGATGTAAATTCCATATTTGTGAGAGGCTGAGAAGTGTGCATGAAAGTCAAGAGATGGAGGAAAAAACTGCAGAATAAATACATAAAAACAAATAACCTCTGATGTGACATTAATTAAATGGGAAAAGGGAGTTGAGCCACTTTCTTATCTAAGTGGTATTGATTATCTCATAAGGGGTCAGATGATTGTGTACTCCTCAGCTACTGGAAGCTGCTGGTTTGGAAAGCCTAAAGAATGTGTATTGATTGTGAATAATTAAGTGCATGACAAGAGTTTTTTTTTTTTTTTAGAGCAAAGAAAAAAAAGCAAAGGTGCCCGAATCCATTTCCTGTGCTGACTGCATGTTCGCCAATTTCCATAACAAAACAGGCATTATCACAGAATGTTCTGCGCTCAAGATTTATCAAATCACAGGAAATCCAAGTTTCTACATAAAGCAAGTGAAAGTGCCTTTCATTTGGCCTGCAGGCGGGAAATACATGACGGGAAATGAGTTAAGGGTTTTTTTTAATAGGAATCAATTTTGGTCTGGGGACAGGCAGCTGTAGAGCAATTGAAACACAGCTCTAGCAAAAAATGTCAGCACAAAAGGATGTGATATAAAACACCTGCCATCTTGTGATTGGGTGAAGAAAGGGGGCTCAGGAGGCCCTATTCTCTCTATAGGGGTCCTTATCACTGCCTGCAGGACCAATGCTATTAACCTGCGCCTCACTGGCTCACCATGTTTAGATTAGCTTTCTGATTTTACAGCTCAGACAGACAGAGACATAGACACACACATATGGGGATAACAATCACTTGGAAAGCCAAGCAAGCCCACAAAGTCAAACTGCTTCAGAGCCCATGATACCTGGTGTAAACCAGAGAAACATTTCTTAGACTGGAGAGTAAAACAGCCACTGAAACCTTCAAGGTCATGATGCTGCTCTTTAACATTCCTTTAAGGTAACAGAATAAATAAATTCACACTGAACAGGAAAAAACAGCTGGTTCATGCAATAAACAAAACAATATCAAATACGCTTTCAAAAAAGCTGAACTGGTGCAGCTGTTCAGATATAAAAAAAAACACTCAGTGAAGCCAGGTCCTCTTTTCAAATATCATTTTGGTGATGTTTATCATTTCCCTCAATATCTCACTCAATATCTCATGGGCTGTAACTCGCTTTAGTCCCAAACCTGTGACCTAGTGGCCACATCTCTACTTTGTTCAGTAATTTAAATCAAGCCCCCAGCTTGCTCTGAGGCAGCTTTGGCATTATGATTTTGTTCAGAAATTAAAACATTAATATAAAATTTTAAAAAAAAGGTTAGAACACAAAGAGAAATCAGATATATTTATAGTTAAAGTGACTGAGGCACTTAGATAATTAACAGACATGTTACCTTCACTGCAGAAGCGGCCCTTGTATTCTGTTTTTGAGCAGTCACAGACTGGCTCGCCATCCACCACTGAGCAAGTACCGCCATTCTCACATGGGTTAACGGTGCACCATCCCTCTGACTCCAGGGGTACCTTAAGGCTTCCCAGGAACAGGGGCTGTGAGATGCCATATTTGAGGTCTGTAATTGTCCCCCTGAAAGGCTGCATGTTTCGCACCGTAGGCAGTGTAAGTGCACCATTGCGGATATCCTGAGGCACTCCACCCAGGAACAGGTCGCTGACTATTTTCATGAACTGACGCTGAGGCCGCACTTCATCTGCTTTGGCCTGGCCGTCGAGTACCAGCACTGTGCGCAGGTTATACCTGCTCAGAGTGGCGAAGTGCCAGCTGCTGTCATCTACTCGTCTGTCAGACACCACTGTGGTTTCAGCACAGTCGATGCTGAAACGCAGCTGCAGTCGGCCCTCCACCACCGACAGCTGCAAAAAGTCACAGTAGCCTCCATCATCAAAGTACAGCAGCAGCGCCTCAGAGGCCTCGGTCTTGAACTGGAAGCTGAGGTCACCGCGGGTGCTGGCGTCCCAGCGGAGGTAGCGTGCCCACTGACCTGGTGTGCCTAAAAATTCCAGTCCCAGACATGTGCTGAGGAACATTTGCAGCCTGATAGAAAAACTTACAAGATCCATAGCTGCAAAAAATGTATTAATCCAAGAAGAGTTCGAGGGAAATTCAATACAATTAAAATCTTAGATTGATTCAATGAAATTTTAGGGATGCACAGTTTTATCCACAATATTTGAAGAGATAATTTTAGATAAAGATTTCTTATAAAAATATGTAATTTATTGGGGAAAGGGCAGTAGCAGGAGAACAGTCGTTGTAGTTAACAGTCTTAAGGTCAATCACATTAGTGAATTGTCCAGAAGGAATGGAGGACTTGTTGTTTTCCTCCTGAGGGTTAGAGAGGACTGAGTGAGGGAGAGAGGAGGAGGAGGAGGTGGTGTTTTAATTTTTTTTTTTTTTTTTTTTTTTTAAACTTTAGGACAGTTGCTATAAAGAGTCATGGTGTACGGTCTGATGGAATGTACTTCTCTGGCAATCAAGGCGATTAGAATTTTCTCCTTCATGTTGTCCACTGTGATATGGAGCTGACAAGGGATCCACTGGCCAGTCTGGGTTCCATCACTGTCAGAAAAAAAGAGAGGCAGACAGTTACGATAGGCTGATTAGCATTGATTTTACACACATCCATAGATGCTTTCCTGAATCCAAACTCCACTAGTACATGATAACATAACAAAGTAAGCATGTGTACCTCCTAAATAAGGAGTTACCAAGTGAAGAAGTTGCACTGGGAGAAGAGAGGCCTAACGCATTAGTATTGTTGCTATGGATACCAGTGGTTTAATGTACAGCACGGTGGTAGTAAGAAAATAAAGATATTTTACTCAATTAACTGAACTCAAGTACAAATAATGTATCATTTTTGTTTGATAGAGAAAAACTGTACAATGAAGTCCCTTATACTGCATACTGCTGGGTAGTTTATGTATATGACCATCTAAAATCTCAATCTCCAAATGCAGTGGAAAAGAAATATTGAATAATTATTATATGTTTAAGGTGATGCCTGCCAAGGTAGGGTTAAGGCAGAGTTCCATATGATAGGAATTACCGGTAGGTTGCCTCCACAGAGTCCATTTATTTAAAAAATGGTATTGACAGTTTACCTAATTAAAAGATTTGAGTAGCCCACCCAAGATTACATACCACATTAAAACTAACATTCTCAATTAGAGAAAGAGTAAATAACTACATCTGTGCTGGACTACACTATGTGATGGTATACATAGTAATTCATTATAGCTCCACTTCAACTAGTCACAGCAGTTAAGTTGTGACTCTAATCCTAAAATACATTTTCTGATAATGCGTATGTACTTAGAAGTCAGGATGCAACATGTAAGAATGTAAAGAAATAAAAATACATTACTTGTTTGTTTTTGTCAGAGTGTAAACAGGTTGCAACAAAAGCAACAACAACAACAAAAACAGACTTTTATGGTTGCCTGATAACCTTAGTTTGTTTGCTTGCTAACATTATTGCTTGCAAAATTCTATAAATATGTTGTTCGGTTAGCCTGATATATGATTTTTAATCAAAATGTAAACATGACAGTGTTAATTTTGGCCAGTATTTAGTGATATTACAGTACAAAGAAACAGTATTTACCTAACAGCCGCTTTCTGCTGGCTAAGATGATGCTAGACAGGGGTGGCTAATTGTAACCAAAGCTAAGCTGGGGTTGGCTCTTGTTCATGGGTCTGGCATCAGTTACTGTGTGGCATTGGCGGATGGAGGGCAAAAGGCAAGCTATTTAGTATCATGGAGCTAATGGTCCATGATACTAAACTCCCCACAGATTTCAATTACTTCCAAATACCCAGAACAAATGACTAAGGACAGAATCTCAGTGTCGTCAGAGTTACTGACAGCCCTGATGAATGATACAAATATTAAACACAAATTACATGCAAGTTTGTGATGAAATGATCAATGTTAGATATATTTAGCAGTCAGTTTCCTTAAAAGAAGATGAGTTGTAATTTATTCAGTTTTTTATTATTTACACTGCTCACAACTAACATGTGCTGTACTTCTGGCAGTCACCAATCCTAATTAAAAGTGTCTGTGATATTGCTGCATTTTTCCCTCCTCCACAAAGGTTGTTTGGAGTTATCAGTCATCTGCTGCGTAAATTAGCCTCATTATTCTCATGGCAGTGCATGACGATCAGCCAGCCAGGCAGACTGCCTTTATCTGATGACCAGCCTTGAGAGTCAGCTTTCTGCACACAGGAACAGAAAAACACAAGAAGCTACCATGCAATATCCAATGGCTTAATATTATTGTATTGCTTTTCTAAAATCTACATTCAAATTAAAAAATATTAATTACATGGAAAAAAAAACTTGAAATCCTGTCTACTTAGACAATACATCTATTATCTAAGGATGAGTTTATCAAATTGAAGAAAAGATGGTTGCCTTGGTCCAATACTAAAAAAGTCAATTGTGACAAAACACTTGATGTGTATACTTGTATCAGAAATATGATCTTTCACAAATAAGAACAGCTTCAGTTAGTCATGTTTTAGAAGAATATACCTAATGGCATGTGTGATGTAAACTTCAGCCTATAGTTACAGATGCTCTTTATTCCTACTGTCCACCTTGATCACTAACCCCCTACTCCTGTGAGTTTGAAGAACATAGCACTTCCAGAACTTAAAAACACACTGAAAGTGGACATAATCCATGCACTGATTGCATTCTCCTCAAAGCAAACACAATGGACACACTAAATCACAATTTAGTGGTGTATAAAAGTCATTTTAGGACAGGATTGCATCTTAAGTAAATTTGCTCATCTTGGATTTTGAGAACGCTTTCTAAAAAATAATGTGAGCCAAGATTTTCTTGCCAAGTCTCCACTCTGCATCCAGCGTATATTATGTTACACTAGCTCTGCTCCCACAGTAGATTTTTGCTAGTAGATTTTTGGGTTTCCTTTACTCATTTTTGGAAAGCTAAAAGATGCAGTGATCTGGCTTTAAAATGTGCTAAATAGATAGCTGTCCATAAAATTGAACAAGTAACAGGGGCTATGGGTGTTGCTATGCACTAACCACAACTTCCAAAAGGGTTTTAAAGCACAGCACTAAATGAAAAGGTCAAAAATAATTAGAAAATACAGTAAAAGATATCTATATATTAATATGGAAAAAAAATTAACACAATGTGCCATGTTTATGCTTTCATAAAGAGCAATGAGAGCAGGAATGTTTTGGATGCTGCCAAAATTTCTGGGTCAGGCACTGACAAGGACACAGGTCTATGCATCAATCTGATCCAGCTGATACACAGAGATGAAATGTTGGCGAATGAAAGGGAAAAAATGGTATAGAAACATTTTTAGATGAAAGAAACATTCCATGCAAACGAATATTAAGAAAAAAGGCTAATGCAACAGATGCTCATCCAGAAATAAGTATCTGTCAGTGCGTTAAAATAAGATGAAGTCCAACAAATGTAATAAAAATCAAGAAAATATGCTTGATATGTTGTCTACAAACAACTTGAAAATATAAATATCTTCTAAATGAAAGGGGATTACCTGTGGGGGTGGGGGGCTGGGGGATGATACTATTTAATGGTATCATATATTGGCAGTTATCAGAAAACCTCCAACAGCTGTTATGACATACAACAGCACAGTTAAATCTAAAGGCTGATGTACCTGTAGAGATACAGTAAATGTTCCGAGGAGCCAATGTTCTTCTTCTGCCAAAGACAAAGTCAAGTGCTGTGGGAGACCAGCCAATAACCAATGACGAAAACACATGCTTTCTAAATCACTGATTTACGCTTACTGCACAGTGCAACCGGTTCTTTTTCATTAGAAAGCAGGAGAGCAGCTGCTATTTGAACAAAGTTAAACAGAATTTTTGGCAAAGTTTTAAAATTTGTGAAAAGATGCGTCAATTCAAGACTGTGTGTAAACTGGCGTTCTACTACTTCTACTTTAATATTTCAAGTCCATATAATTAACTTTGGACAGTCCAAAGGTTAATCTTTTTTTTTTTTTTTTTTTGGTATGTCTTATTGGCTCTCTTGGAATATTGACGCTGAAATGTTGTTAATGTTGTGTTAAATTTAAGCATTTGTACCTGCAGCAGGCAACAATTTTTTTTTTTTTTTTTCAAAGGTGCTCAGAGCATAATATGTAGACCTGAAATATCTTACATGGTCTTTTATAAATGAACAACAGCCTGAGGGTTCTCTTGTGTAATGAGAAGTTTCATTTTGAAAAGTTGATGTTTTGAGGTTTATTAGTGCTTTATGTTCATGCATAGCTGATTATTAAGCTTATGAAACACAAGTGGTATCAAAAGAAAAAATCCTGAAAGTCCATGTTTTGGCAAAAATTCCCCAACTGGATCTTTTGAGTGAGTTCCTCACAGCACAGATTACTCTGTACAAGGAGTGTAGAGCGTTATCTGCAGAGGCGGTTATAGAATTCTAATAGTGATGTTTTCTTCCATTAACAACATCATGGTATTCTGGGGTAGTATTTCTGATACATGTGTGAAATATGTTTTAAGTTTACCAACCACAGTTATCTAAAAACTAAACCAATCAGAATAAACAGGATAACATGTTTAACATAATATGCTAGTTATAAATAAATAAATAAATAAATAAATAAATAAATAAATAAGAAAGAAAGAAAGAAAGAAAGAAAGAAAGAAAGAAAGAAAGAAAGAAAGAAAGCATTACTACCTCAGAGTCATGTGCCTCCATAACACCAGCCATGTTTCCCTCTACATTCATGTCTATCTAAACTCACAAAACATGGATCGTAAAGACTTGAAAGGAATTTATGAAAGGTTAAAAAATGTATTTTTGAGTAATAACTATATTAATACATATGATTCCAGTGAATAATTCCCAGTGAAAACATGTTTTCTTCTCATATACAGAAGAGCAGAGCACTGATGGACAGCTTTAAATATGGATGTTGCTGCAAAGGAGCTGCAGGTTATAAAACATGGGTGCTTTACACACATCCTCAACCCAACAGCACAGAAGATCTGAACACTCAGCACAGCTTGTAGGTGGGTACCTGAGATTAGTGTCACCAATTAGGTATCTTACCAATGTTAAATATAGCCAAGATCTCCCCTTCAGTTTCTGTCTTATGGCAAGACAGTGGCCAATAATGAGTTAATACCAGCATGTCTGCTGCTGGTACTGAGGCATAAAGAATGATTGTTTATTGGACATTTTTTAACAGCCCTGCTTTGGTAATTGATTAATCATTTCAGTCACTTCTCAAGCTAAATGTAACACTTTTACTGGTTCAAATTCATTAAACTCAAGAATTTGATGATTTTGTTTGTCATAGTAATAAGTCTTAATAAATTAAAAGTCTTTGATGGGGTTTGGACAAAACAAACAAGTCTAAGACGTCACTTTGGACTTGTAGAAACTGTGACGCACAAATTTCCAGGGAACCTGCTAAAAACGAAATAGCTGTGATCCACATCAAACAGTCAAAGTAAATACAGATACTTCTCTGTGGGTTCAGACTGTTGTAGCTGATGGTGTCGTGTCAAATCCTCTTGCCATCGAGAATAGGGTGCCATAGGGCTCTATTATTGGTCAATTGCTACTTACATTGTGCATAAAATGACCTTATTCTGACCGATGAGTACAACCATTTCTATGTAAATGATACATAAAAATAGTTGACTTATCCGCTCCAATTTAGGCCCTGACTCATCTTAAGTCTACCTTTAATGGCTTCCAATGATCGCCTCTTAATCATCAGCTTTTTCCAATCACAGTTAAGACAAAGTATACCACATTGTGGTTATCTTACCATTAGAATTTTAAATGGTATACATATCACTCTAGCTGAGTCTCACAAACAATTACCAATATGGTTTGGCAGCAGGCCTATTTTTTGTCACTGAAAAATCATATTCAACATGACTGAACATGACAAAAATTACAACTCATACTAGGCTTTCTATAGAGACTTAAAGGGTGTCTGTTCTCTCCTAACCATAAAACTGCCGTTCAGTCAACTTTTGTCTTTACTTGACTGGAAAGAGATTATCCAGTGTTCTGCAGTTCCATTGTAAATACACAAGCTATATCATGTTAATGCAAGTGCATTGCACTCTATTACTAATACATTTCTTACTCATTGTTGTTTTCTGTATTACAAGGTTAGAAGTTCTTCCTTGACTTAGAAAAAATAACCATTGCATTATATTTACGTTAAAAAACTTAACTGCTCAAGCCTCTAAACTGCCTCACATTCCTGTCTTTAATAAATCTTCTAACTAAAAAAACACAATCCAGTAGTTACGTAGTTATTCCATGTGAACACATTAATCTTTGAAAAACCAGTTTCATTTATTATGCACCCTTTAAATGCAATGAACCTCAAACTACCTTTAAGCTAGACAAGTTCATTCCCCTTGGCAATTTCAAAGCTTCATTATCTGATGGTTTTGTGACTATTGTAATTGTTTTTACTAGTTTTATGTTGATTGTGGTTATGTGGCCTTATTTGTTTTGTTTTTGTCAATCTTCCTGAGTCTATCCAATTTAAACAATTGTGAAAAGTACATTTTTTTAATATTTCTATTTATTCCTATTAAATGCAACTTCACAATCTACAGTGGGCCTACTGCCTAAAACTGTTTTGCAATTACAATTTAAATTTTGATCTTGATATGTCATGCCATGACAACAAAAGCATTTTAACATTTTCAAGAGACTGCCTTGGGGTCTTCTTATGATTTTCTAGTCTTAATCCCTATCCAAAGAGCACCTCTAACAGACTGATTTTGTGTCCAGGAAGTACTCCTTTATTTGCTTTTTTTTCATTTTTTAGATATTGATATGTTTAGTTGATCTTCTCACGATGCTTGAAGCTAGATGACTGGTGAACACCACCCTTCAGAGCACCTGCTTTATGGTCTCTAATTAATGTGGCTTAATGAGGCAAGATGTTAGGAGTGCAAGAAAACCAGTTCACATGGGGAGAAAAAATCAAGACGAAAGTTGTAGTTATTGAGTTATTATTAATGTAATCTCCATTGCTGGAAAGGTGGCCTGTTTAACAACAGCTTACAATACTGGCTTGCTCTGTATGAAGAAAGACACTCTGACGACCATCATCACTAACATTTGACAATGTTTGTGGGTGTAGAGGTGGGGGGGGGGGGGGGGGCGGGCGGGGGGGGGGGGGGGGCGGGGGCGGGGGGGGGGGGGGGGGGGGGGGGGGGGGGGG
>JAPZDV010000007.1:22506785-22529227 GCA_029814665.1 Acanthurus lineatus
GAACTTAATTACAACAAGTTACTGTAAAATAATACTGTTAATTATTGTGAAATGCTGGTAAATTATTACAGTGTATTACTATGATCAAAGCACGCGGTGAATATTTTAAAAACACTGTAATCACAGCTGTGAGAGTTGTAGTACACCTTTACCCTTACAAGCAGGAAGTGACCAACAGTTATGAGGTATTTTGATTCTAACTGAATAGTAAGTTGTTACAAAAAGCATTGTGAATTTTCCATTTGTAGCACTTCATTAGCTTATCTTGAGTGTCATCCTCAGGCAGCCATATCAGCTATGCAGACAATCAGTTTGACAGTTTAAATTTGCTGAGCACATAAATGATGGACACTGTTTAACCCCACGTCCTCACCTCTTGCATCACCAGAGGGGTGTGTACAAGATTTAAAAACCCTACCGGTGAGGCTCGAAGAGTAGAAAAATTAGAACAATGTGTTTTGTTCCACCCAACACAGTAGAGAGAATGTTAATGTGTTTGTCTTAGTTCTGTGATAGACTGACAGCCTGTGCAAGTTGTTTCCTGGTCACAAAACATGAATAGAAATGAGTCCATAGTGAAAAAGGAAGAACAGTGAATAGATGATTCAGTCTGCTGCCCAAATGCTGCCCTTCTGCAAAGGTTTAAATTGATTCAATTTATTGTAGTCAAAATGTCCTCACATAGATTTTTCTCTCTCTCACTCTCTTCCCATTCCTGTCTCCCACTTTAATTATCTCGCCACATGCTGTACATGTACGTGCTGAAGCTTCCGTAGTCACAAACCGAGCCGTCACATAAACTCAGAGCTCTAAATGGATCTTTGGAGGATTGAAACATCTTTTTTGCAAAGAATAGTTGCCCTTAGAGAGAGAGATATTTTACAGCAGGGTATGGAGCACTGAGGGATAGCAATGGTAATAAAGATAAGGTGAAATAAAGAGAGAGGAAGAGAAGGAGTGAATCCATTAAGACTTTTACTGCCCTCAAACAGTATATATCCTAAGGGTGCAGGGGCAGGGAGTGGTTGCCACCAAAGCGGTATTGATCACATCACTGTGTTATCTTCTCCACTCCAGAGTATATAAGTCATGCCTGCCCCAAGGAAGTTGTGTGTGTCTATGTATGTGTACGTGTGTGTATATGTTAAGGTGTGTGTGTGTGTGTGTGTGTGTGTGTGTGTGTGTGTGTAACAATGGGTATCAGCAGCTTGTGTGTGTGTAGATGGGTAAAGCATATATTGACAGAGGCAGCTTGACATGCCAATGACCTGCAGTGTCAAGTTATTGAACTGGTCCATAATGCAGAGTGATTACACAGCAATGTTAATTCACTCCAGCAAGTCCAGTAGTAACAATGTCACCCTGGACACATTCTCATTCAAGTGAGACAAACTGGGAGAGCTGGATCTGCATCAACAAGGCATAGTTAGGCTCATTTTTATGTATATAAGTGGGTCTGGAAACATACCCTTTAACAGGAGCTGGATTGATTGGAGTTGCTCAGGATAAGAGGCACTGAGTAGGTGTGGGCATGCTCATGAGCCTGCAGCCGGGTGCAGCTGTAATGGATGATTGTAATGGATGATTGTTTGTGTATATGCACCAAACAGCAGTTCAGAGTGTCCAGTCCTCTAAGAGTCTCTGGGTTGGGTTAGCCTATCTACTTCTTTAAGGCCTTGACCACAAAAAAATTAAGAAGCGGCAGGTCCAATCTCATCCAATAACACTTATTTAGAGGTGGGGGGAACTGTGGCCTAACTTCACTTTATTGAAAACAGACACCCTGCACACTTCATACTGCAGGTCATCACAGAGCACTATCAACTCTGTCAACCCTGAAAGGGACCCTGACTTATCCAAAAGATAGAATTTCACAAACAGCCAGGGCATTTCGAAAGAGTTACGGTCAATAGAAAAAGTCCAACACTCAGCCAAAAAATGATATCATAGGTTGCTGCAAGCACTTTAAAAGTGGTATAAGATATCTACATAAGCAGGTTCTGCAAAAACAGACATATTGGAACCAATGGGACAAGTTAGGGGATCTAAACTCTTTTCTGTGTACCTTTTCTTGCATTCCTACTTTGAAATCTTCACTATTTTGCACCATAAATGGCAACAGTGGACTTACTGCTTTGCTAGTCAGTGCAACCCATGCAAACAATCAAACCCATATTCATGGTTTCCTCCAGGAGTTGAAGTTGACCACCATTTGACCATGGGTATCTGACTATTGTCCCACCTCCTCCGGTAGATCCAGCATTCCAGCTACTGGAGCTATAAAGATATGGAAGCAGGCATCACCATACAATCGGGCCCACTGACCCCTTGATACAGACAGCTTAGGTTGACCTGATGGTGGCAGGGTCTGTCACAACATGACATAACCTTGAAAAGTCATGGCAGACAGGGTTTGGCAGAGTATTCTTGCCAACTGACAATCTGGAGAGACATTGTATTGTCTAAGATGGGTAGTGTCATCTGGACAATAGTTGGTGGAAGTGTCAGGCCTTCAGCTGGAGCGTCTTCCATTGGAATATCAGTGGTCAGCTCTAGCTCACTCTCCTGACACATCAAGGTCCAATGGAGTCTACAGAAGAGCTCCTATGGCCTAATTGGTCTCCTAATTCTCTGGCCAAGCATTTGTGAATTTTCAGTGTCCAAATGCATAAACACACTTGAAAGACGGTCCATAGAGTCCCATAGAGGGCGGAGCCTGTGTGAGATAGAGCTGTAAAGACTGTGCATATTACATTTTCTAAAAGAACATGAATGATATTTTGTATTCATAATGTGTGCTAGTCCAGTCAGGTGTAAAAAAAAAAGAAATTTATCCAACAATGATGTCATTGTATTACAGCAACTGGTTTGAATTTCTCAGATGAGATATTTTGAGATCCTCCGTCCTTCTGCCAGCTTTGATGGACTCAAGACGAGGAAAAAAAGAGAGGAAGACCAAATGAGAAGATAGAGTGTCAGGTTCGATCGTTTTCCTTTGTCCCCTTTTATCAGTCTCTGTGCCAAAGTCTGCTGTCTCAGCATATTGATTAAACAGTCTATTGTGCTGAAGAGGGAGAGATTGTCTCTGAGAGCCCACATGGCCAAAATATCAACAATCTCTACGGAAAGTCAGAGAGGTGATCATGAACAGCCACACGGTGATGAATATAGCACACAATAAAGGGATGGGAACACATTCAGACCACCCGCTGTGCTTTGCCTTGTTATAAATGTGATGTGCATGATGTGCATTTTGAATGTACAACATGTTAATGTGAGGATACAGTCCACTGAATGTAAAGTGGCTCACAAGTCTGTCAAGGGAAGCTCACCTATTAAAGATTACCTATCACCTGACCACTTTAACGTCTCTGTGTTTATTATCTTTTGTGTTTCTGCATATTTTAACACTGGAGTCCCTAAAGCTTCTAAGAAAGAGACCAGTTAGTGGTGTTGGGGCTTAGCTGTAGGTTAATAGATAGTATATGCAGCATGACATACATGGTGGTGTTAGTGTACAAAGATAGTGATTCATTTTCTAGTTTAGTGGGAGAGTTAGTGACAAAGTTTTAGTTATAGGCAGGTAACAAGTTAAAAGGAGGAGTAGTTACATAAAGTATATTAAGTAGGAGACAGTTAGGTAAAGATGAGCGACACAGTTGGACTAAACACATGGTTAGTCAGTTGATTGGGTAAGTACATTCAAAGTTGGAGGTCTGCCACTGGCAGTCATGGTACAGTAATGCTTGAGACATCCCCATGACAAATGTGTGAGAACAGGTTAAACACCAGTTTGAAAACCAGAGTGGAAACAATTGGGTCAGGTGCAAGTGACAAAGATTGATCGGCAGGTGAGGTATATGCAGATTAGGTTGGTAACATGGTTACATTTTATTTTAAAATTTAAATCTAGTCATAAATTAAAAAAAATAAACATTTTGAGTGTTAAATGGGTATGTCAGTCCTAATTTTAGGACTCCTCCATTTGGACTATAACAGCATTTTATGAAGTATCTCTGTGCTAAAATCAGCCCCTGTGAAAACTTAGAGGTAGTCGAGAGGCCTCCTAAGTCACTAAGTGCAAATTGCAAACAACCTCAAAATGACATCAGCAATCTGCCTTGTCATGACAACACATTGAAAACCTGTAATGATGCTGGGCTTTTGGAAAAGTATCACTTAAATCACAGGAGTGTTATGACTAAAGCAGGGCCAGTCAAGGTTGCAGTAACTTCAACAAACAACAGAAACGACCCTATCTCAAGTTCATTTATTTAGAGGATCAAGTTTAGTCACTGAGGTAACAGGTGAGAGAGCCTTAGTGGCTGAATCTCCTCCTGATATATGCAATGAATTTTTTCAGTTACAGATAATATACAAATATAATCTGTAATTAAGTGCATTCATTTAGAAGTTTTGTATACAAATAAATTTAAGTTCATTCATGAACAGCTTAAAAACGTTGAATGATAAAAAAAAATAGACATTGTGTTCTCGCAAAGTTGAAAAAAAATTGTCCAAATGTGTTTTTACTTAATCCCTGCCCTTGACTGAGGCCACAAAGAATTCCAGTTTTGTAGGTTTTTGTCAAAAGTGGGAAATGCACAATTATTTCCAGGCATTTATTCTTCTACTCATCTTTTTTTTTTTTGCTTTTTTCAGAAATTCTGTTTCTAAATTTTTCTTTAAATAAATCCCCTCCTTTTATGCACATGTTGGGCAAGAAGTCAAAACTGTTCTTTGTCCACTTAAGTTTTTATCCCTAACTATAAGCCATGGCAACTGTGGTCTGATATTTATGAGGCTTCTTATGTGGAAACCTGCTAATTATTAACAACCTGCAAAAAGGCTGACGGTTAGCTGCACACACTATTACTTACTCATCAGTAGTTTGTAAATTTTATTCACCTTGTTTGGTGCCATTTTAAATCAGTAACATATGTCCAGCATTTTATTCTGAAGTCATAAACTGGGTAACACAACACACCTCTTACAATATTATTGCCATGAATTCAATGACAGAGACCAAAGTACAGCCAATCACAGTTAAATAAAACACATCACATATAGTAACAGGGCAAACCCCACCCCTTCTCTTGGCTTATCACCCCAATGGTGTGGAAACACTATCAAATGATATAAAATCATGCCCTCTTGTAAACAACTTTCAAACAAGAGTCCTGATCCTCCCCATCCAGACCCGACAAAATTCTCTCATGGAAACACCAAACTATAAGTAGGAGCACTCCTAAATGTCACAAAAATGTCTGCTCTTCTGACCTTTTCAGAATGATGCTAAAGGCACCTTTTTTTCCTACACTGGCAGTCCATGCTTACCCCCCGTCTGTCAGGAACTGTCAACAGGCAGCCAAACTGAAACTGTGTTTTCCTATAAGTTTAATAAATCATTCTCACCCCTTAACTTAAACAGTTATGTCAGCCATACAGTGTCAAAAAACAGACCTATTAAAAAAAGGCTGTAAATTAAATATAGGGTTGAAATACAGTTTTTAATATGTAAAATGAACTTTTTCATCTAATTTAAAATCTAACAATGCTGTAAATCCTGTAAATAGACCCTGTTACATTGATTTGCAGTAAATTAATCTCTTAGTTAGTTAAATCAATTTATCCCTGTAAACTTTGCAAAATGGCACCATTATTCTTGACAGAAACAGTTTGACTTTTATAGATGTAGTGTTACTGTTTATTGAGGTTGAGATATATACTGTATATATATGTGTGTGTGTGTATACATATGAGTGTATGAATATATGAGTGTATGTGCGAATATATGTGTGTATGTATGTGTATGTATTTGTATGTGTGTGTATATACACTGCCTGGCCAAAAAAAAGTCCCCACCTAAAAAAAAAGGTCACACATTCTAATATTTCGTTGGACCGCCTTTAGCTTTGATTACGGCATACATTCGCTGTGGCATTGTTTCGATAAGCTTCTGCAATGTCACAAAGTTTATTTCTGTCCAGTGTTGCATTAATTTTCACCAAGATCTTGTATTGATGATGGGAGAGTCGAACCACTGCGCAAAGCTTTCTCCAGCACATCCCAAAGATTCTCAATGGGGTTAAGGTCTGGACTCTGTGGTGGCCAATCCATGTGTGAAAATGATGTCTCATGCTCCCTGAACCACTCTTTCACAATTTGAGCCTTGGAATCTTGGAATATGCCCGTGCCATCAGGGAAAAAAAAAATTGATGGATGGAATAACCTGGTCATTCAGTATATTCAGGCAGTCAGCTGACCTCATTCTTTGGGCACATAATGTTGCTGAACCTAGACCTGACCAACTGCAGCAACCCCAGATCATAGCATTGCCCCCACAGGCTTGTGCAGTAGGCACTAGGCATGATGGGTGCATCACTTTATCTGCCTCTTCTCTTACCCTGATGCGCCCATCACTGTGGAACAGAGTAAATCTGGACTCATCAGACCACATGACCTTCTTCTATCGCTCCACAGTCCAATCTTTATGCTCCCTAGCAAAGTGAAGCCTTTTTTTCCAAATAGCCTCCCTAATCAGTGGTTTTCTTAGGGCTACCCAGCTGTTCAGTCCCAATCCCTTGAGTTCCCTTTGCATTGTGGTGTGGAAATACCCTTACTCTCACTATTAAACACAGCCCTGAGTTCTACTGTTGTTTTTCTGCGATTTGATTTCACCAAACGTTTAAGTGATTGCCGATCATGATCAGTTAGGATTTTTTTCCAACCACATTTCTTCCTCGAAGATGATGGTTCCCCACTATCCTTCCAGTTTTTAATAATGTATTGAACGGTTCTTAACCCAATTTTAGTAGTTTCCGCAATCTCCTTAGACATTTTCTCTGCTTGATGCATGCCAATGATTTAACCCTTCTCAAACAGACTTACATCTTTTCCCTGACCACGGGATGAGTCTTTTGACATGGCTGTTTAAGAAATGGGAAGCTACTCATTGCATCAGTTGAGGTTATATTATATATTTATATATATAAGCATTTTCCAAAATGTTAATGTACAATACACAATATTTATATTTTCCTGTGTCTGTTCAGCTTTGTTTAATTGTCTTTAGCTGTATGTGTATCTATTTTCCTTAAAAAATAATCTTGAAACTGTGTGAACGTATATTTAAAAAAAACATTTGTACTGGACTAATAAACCCATTGCCTACAGCTTTGAATTCACAGGAGAAATGTTTGTGTCAATGATTGTGAGAATATAATTGCAAGTCTGAGTAAAATATCGACCTTGAAAACTGAGGTTTGACAGTTCAGTTACTATTTATTGAAGATCTCGACTACATCTCACAGTTCTCGTCGGTGGATGGAGTTTTTTCCTGTGTCATCACTCACTGAAAATATTTTTGGCTTTTTGTTGAGAATACAAATGCAGCTCTCTGGATATTTAAGGACAAGATGTCAGCAACACAACTCCCTGTATCGCAAACTACTGCAGCACTGTCCACAAGTTCTCTGTAAGTCCACGACACAAATGCTGGCAGGAAAGCACACAGACATGGAAACCCTCCTGGTAACACAATATGGTTGAAGAGCTGGTCCACTGTTTTATTTCTAGGACTGAACTACAGCATGCAACCTCTCAACAATTTGGATGCCGTTCCCTGAAGACAGCTCTTACCCCGATGCAGGTTGTTTCTATGCACCGTTTTTCACACTCTCTTTGATGAGATGATGTTTAAAGGCTTGTACTCATTAAGGATTTTCTGTACCATGATGGTAAGTGTGTTTTACAGTTGTCTGGCAAATGTGTAGATAAATATATCTCACTATGCAACTTTGTGTTGACAAAACCTTTTCAGTATGGTGAACTGTAGTTGATAAAAAGTTTTAGTTTATTAGTTAATTTTCATTTATTATCTAAATTAAGAGCAGTTAAAGGAATTGTTGCATACCTAACCAAAGTGTGTCATGGACCAAAGTAGTGGTGAAGAGGAGTTTCAAACCTGATGCTTGTTGCTAGAGGAGAGGTCAGCATGCATTTATCCTCAAGTCACTACAAACACCCCAACGAATTTCATGTCAATTTGGCCAGAAGGTGTTAAAATATCCTGCTTTGAACCAAGTATTGGACAGACAGAGACACAGTCACTGCTGCCTGCATGGCACACAGTAATAGTCATTGATGAAAGGGTTTGATTTTTTTAAAAGGGTGGACATAAGTGAGCATAAGTGAGCTGAAATGTGGCTTTAGAATCAATTCAGCCAGCCTTCTCCAATAGGCAGCAAGTGCCTTATTGATTCTTCTTACTATAAATTTCAAATCAAACAAACAGCATCACATCTATCACGCTGTAGGCGGACCACAGTCACTGCTATATCAGATTTTCAATTAGAGGAAAATACCAACTTCAGTGTGACTAAGAAAACTAAGTGAGTGAACTTGCTGTCAGGAAGTTAAAAGAAGAGGGTCTGAGGAAGAGAGACAGGAAGAAGGATGAGGGGGGGGGGAGAAAAAGACACTCACCCTGTACTTACCTCAGCTTATTTACCCTGGTTAACTAACAGAGTGTGCTCCGTGCTGTGTTGTGAACAGTGAGGGCCAATTGACTGTGACACCTCATTTTTTACCTTCAACTCCAGAAAAGAGGTACAATGACATCGCTGTCGCCCACGCTGCTGTGCAGACCGCTGGCATCTTCCTCCAACACACACTGATTCACGCCCATCACTAAAGGATGATTCGATTTAGTGTTAAAACCCAAAACAGAGATTATGTAGTTTTGTCGCCTTTTCTGCCTAAATCAGAAACTATATGTCCATCTCGTTTTTTAATAACAAAAAATTGACTGTTAACATGTCGATCTACAAGGCAGAAAAACTATAGACTTGTGTCTAACACATAGAGAATGTACAGAAGCGTTGAGAGGCAAGTGAGGAAGAAAATTCATGTAAACCTTTTTATGAAATCTAATTAAAGTGGTGTCTTTCCTGTGTTTCAGACCTACGAACAGGTGAGAAAAAAGATCTGCCAGAATAATTCTTCCAGATAATTCAAGTGAATTATTCTGGATTTAAAAAAAAAAATCTCACAAGATGTTTTCTATTTTGACCTGTTTTGGTTTCGAAAGACATTTTTCTCGGTTGGAGCTTCCGAATAATTAACATTTTTTCTCTCAATTATACAGCGCACACACACACTTGCACACACACAGGCAGAGGCCAGAAATAGAGAGTAACACAAACAGAACTAACAGAGAAACTACAAGATGTCAGAGCAGCAGTTTGGGCATCGACACTTTGCAGGAGTGAGATCATTTTAAATGAGATCAGCTTGACAGATAAACAGCATTCAACAAAATTAGGGATAACATCATATGTAATGGTTGCATCTGTTCTAAGTAATCACTTATTTAATACACCAACTGAAAGTACACTTTGTAACCCCTCTCAAATGCCCCCCACACCCACTCACTCATTCTAATGTTGCATTTGGCTTTGCAATGCTAAAGTGAAAACACAGTGTAAATGGCTTTTGTGCAATTAAATTAAACTCTTTATACAGCTTTGACTGCTGGCTGCTATTATCAGCTCAAAGTTATAATAACATATTTGATGCCATAGGGGGTCAAAAGAGACTAAGTGGACTGACCCAATTATGCTTTTATAGTGAAGGAGCAGAGAAGTCGAGCCCAGGGCAGATTGTGGAAGACTTTGTTGAGTGATCGAAAAAGAAATGACGGGCCATTTCATTTATGTACCTTAATGATGCACATTGCACTTCCTGCTGTTTCCATACACCTTTTTACGCATTGTTGGACAATTTTTGTCCATTTGCATGAGCTCTGTCCTCTTTTCTGGTAAGTTTGGCAAGGCTTTACTAAGAGAGATGGTGTATTTATACTTTTAGCCTGCTGTGTCACCCAAAACTATGATTCGGACATAAGGACCCAGCTTGACGTGTTGCAATGCAATGTGCAATAGTGCTTACTAAAAACTAGGCTTTTATTTTAGTTTCAGTTTCATTCATTGTTGCGCAAACTAGAATTATCCTTTAGGGCCCAATATGAATTGTGTGTGTTCACAAAAGACCTGCTGAGCACTATAAATGTTTGTCTTAACACATTTTCTGAAGCCACTCTGACTTCCAGGCCACTTCCACAGAGGGAGGATGGAGAGAGGGCTTGTTGGAGTGTGTACTCTTTCTCTTTCCTACAGAGGAGAGAGGAGCAGAAAGAGAGAGCAGCTCTTATTAGTCATGGCAGCCCTGGGTGGCTCTGTGTGATAAAGATGGATGGTCCCCTCTGTGGCTAACACACACATATGTGCACACACCAAAAATGATCTACACATCTACTGCTATCACACTCTTTATCAATCACACACACAACACAGTAAGAAAACACTTACCGCTGTGGGAAACAGTGGAAGCTGTGTGTGTGTTAACGAAGGTAAATTAATTTTTTGTTTATCTTTATCACCAAAACAAGTGTAAAAAAAAAAAAAAACAAAAAAAAACTCACAGCAGTGTGTATTTTGGGTGTGCATGTAGATTCTGCAACCCTGATCAAATACAGATTCATAAATCTACAGCATGGCTGTAAAAAATGTGTCGCTGACATGTAGAAGATATGCCAACAGAATTGAAACTAATTTCATTTCACCTGACAGAGCATTACTAATAAGCACAGACTCTATCCTGTTAAAATACCTATTACACTTGCTTGGATGTCCAACTTGTGGTTGAGAAATACTTTCCTCCTTTTGGACATTTTTGCAATTATGCAGCCTGTCTGGATAAACTGCATACAGAGGGAAATTATCAACAGCCTGACGAGCGAGTGTGTCTCCGAGATTGGCTGCTGCAGGGATTATAGCATGCGAGACTGGAAATGAAAGGCAGATATTCAGGGTCTGGGCTGAATTTCAGAAAAAATAAGACAGAATACAAGCCGTTTATTTAATTTAGTCTATACTATCCAGAGGTTGAGACAAACACTTGCCATGTTCAGCCTTTTCATGAGCTTCTTTAAAAGATAAAGATCAGAAAGTCTTGTGATGGCGATATCAGTTATTAGGTCTCCCACTCACATTCAGACTGCTATATCTCAACACCTAACGGACAGACAGCCATGAATTGGTGCACAAACACATCCAGGTGTCTAAAAAGCTGTAACTACAATTTATTCCTTCTCTAACCGCATTAAATTAGGTATAGTGACATGTTTCATGTTTCCCTCAGGATGAATTAAAAAGCTTTGATGAAGCCTTTATTCTTCTTCTTTCTGTCATCAACAGGTCCAAACTGTAATTTTTAACCAGAACTTATTTTTTGACCACACACCTATAAGATGCAATTCTGATCAACCTCAGCGACGGCTGAAGTAATTTGGTGTGTGTGGTTAACATAATATGTGCTAAGCATCAGGTGTTGACACTGACTGTAAGCATTTTTGCATGCTGACATTTGTATTTAGCTGAAAAAAGCTGCACCTAAGTACAGCTGCTAGTGAGGCTACAGACACTCAGACTGGATTTATACCTCTGTGTTGAGGATTATGTTGTACCTTTAATGGCTGCATGCGTACGCTGCCACAGTTTGTTATGCTGGCGTGGAAAATGCATGCCTCCTTAAAAATTTAACTGCACGTCTTGCAGGGCTGCAGCAGTGACTGAGACACCGTGTGGAGACTGCAAGAACTGTGATGTGATTTTTTTTTTTTTTTTGAGTGGACCCATAAGTTTTAGGAACATTTGTGGGGGAAACTGTTCCAGGTAAATGAGAGCAGAGTCTTCAACTTTTCAAATGACTTGATATAAAAAATAAATAAATCAATGAGGTGAAAATGAACTTGCCTGATATTTGTCTTTTAACAACTCTGCAACTAAAAAACAAATCCTCAAAATTCACATCCAATTAAAATGTATCTGTAAAGCAGTGCTGATATCACTGATTAAAGACTCTCTAACACCACCACACCTTACCTGTAAGGCCTGTTCATACTGTACATCTTAAAATAAAGGCTGTGTATCAGACAAGGATGAGTCATAAATCTTTAACTTTTCTCAAATAATAAAGAGGTGATGAGTGATTGAAAACACAATTGGCTTTAAACTTGAGTTAAAAAATGCCATTTTCAGTGAGTAAAAGCAAACTCAGTCCTTACAATTAATGTTGGCCTTTTATGTGTCTGCAAACCAAAGACATATTTAAATTTATGCTTCTAATGCTTTTTAAATCAGAGTTTTTCATGTCACTGGTTAAGGTCTGGTTAGTTTTAGACACAAAACTCACTGAATTAAGATGTTGTCAGTAGAAACACAGCTGGAAATTCTTTTAAAATCTCATTAAAAATACCTGGTTTTTAGTCAAACAAAAGTGCTACAAAATGGCCTGACAGTTGCTGAAATGGCTCTCTTGAAACTGTCCACCTTGATGTGGTCTCAAACACCAGGTTCTGCTGGGTTGCCGTCTCAGAACTACACCATGTTGACATGAACTGTTAAAACACTGATAAAAAATTTTACACAGGCATAGTTCACAAAAAATGTAAACTCTTTTTGTTGCAATTTGACTGATATAATTATATTGAGGCAGGAGGTTTAAAAGGAGGAAGTTCAGTTGAAGATGAGAGTACAACAAGTAGAATACTTAAACTTACTGGATATTCAGTCCAACCTGCACACGATCAGCATTCTGTTCAGCAGCACCTGGTTAACCAGGTAATCCAGCAGGGGCCCGAGGACAATCTGACACTCTTTACTATTTAATGTCAATTGTGCAAGTGTCTAGAAACTGGACAGACTTAGATATTTAATTTTTTAACCACTTGTATTACATTATTTCTCATTCTTTTCACCTCTCCTGCAGGTGTCTCAAACATCACCTTGCTCTCATTCCAAGTTTTTAATATACAAAAATTTTGTCATTATTTTTCTTCTTTTTCACTATAGCCCAAGTGCACACTACGTACTAATTGTAATAAGTGTTATATATTTTGTTACCAAAAAGGTGCAACTTCAGGTTACAAGTAAGGTGTTTCTTCTTAGTAAGAAACAGCAGTGTGATTTCCCTCAGAGAGTACACAACCTGGTCCAACAGGGAACTTCGGAGAAGCACACTAGAAAACAGCCCTGAAAACAGAAGGATAATAAATGACACTGAACATTTGATTTCTTATTTTTCTGCTTCCTTTAAATTGATTTTTTATTAAATGATGAAGCATCCAACCATTTCGTTTGGGCCTAATTATTCCATCTCACAGGAAGTGGCTGGACCTGATACCATCAAATGAAATAAACAACAGAAATACTAACATCATCATCCTAACAAAGATCAAATCTAAATAGTATTAAAGAAAATAAAAGATAAAATAAATAAAAAGTTTAAACATCATTGTAATCTTTTGGGGCATATTTATGCACTTAAATACTCATACAGTACTTATTCCATGAGGAGAAGAAACATGGCCTCTGACATAGTACAGCCATTCACTTTTCATGTTATTAATCTAACAGTTGCACACATTCAGAAATATGTTTTGTAGTTGCATTGCACAACATTACATGGGTTGTTTTTTAGACTAAATAGACTGAACTAAACAGCAGAAGAAAAATGTTTCTTCCAATAAGTTGGTGAATATGTAACATGTTCAACATGTAACTTCTGCTAAAACTCAATGCACCTCTTCTTTTTGTTGCTTTACAATTGTATTTCCAAGTTTTCTTTAAAAAATTATGCAAACTCAGAGAGAGGACATCGAAGAAATAAAAGTAAAGAAGCTAACATGGGGATGATGAGCAGGTATGTCATCGCCACATCCTTCCTACTTGACAAAAAAAGATTGTGGTGCTGCATCTGAAATTACTCCCTGTTTCACTCAGTTTCACTGCTCTACATATTTAAAACCTTGATAGTTTTATCTCTTCCCTGTTTTGATCTCCCAGACAGACATAGAGTCACATAACCATTAGCTACCATTATGCATCAAATGTTAAGTATTGCATTGTGGGATTGTTGGCAGCGTTAAAAGTATCTTCCATGCCATCAACACGACATTTTTCTGTTCCTTTGTGGGAATTTGTGGAGCACTATGCTGCATACATTTCACACTTTCTATCACAAATAAAATGTCAGGCTGTAAATATAGTACATTAGGTAGGAAATAGGGAGTGAATTTTGACCCATCGGTAAATCACTTTCAACCACTGCTGCAACACTGCTCTCAATGTGGCACACCCCATAGTGCTGGGATATGGACCGACAGCATGTGGAATACAAATGGCTGCTAGAATGATTCACACGCCAGAAAAGCACCTTTAAATGTAACAGTGCAGTGGATTAGTCATTTCACCATGCTATATTCATGTGTTTTTTAATCCCCCTGTGAAAGCTACATAACTGTAACCAAGCCACAGACTTTTGATGACTAGCATGAAATCTAACCGTCAAGTTTTCAAGAGCTGCCCACTGTGTGTGTAAATAAAAAAAAAGATTCAAACAAACAAACCAGCTGTTGGTTTTGGCCTGACATGACATCATTCTGAAAAGGTGCAAACAAACAAATATACATGAAACTTTTGTTCGCTGAGTGGACAGAACAAGTCCTGAGGTATGTGGTTATGGAGCAGGAATGAATCTGTAGTCCATCATCATGGAGGCAGGAACACAGTCAGGACTGCACTCCAGATCCCCTCTGCATTGACTTTAAGCCTCCTCTCATGTTTCATCTGACTTCTTCATATGCAGACACTCTCTTGTTTTTTTGCTGCCTTCACCACCTGGTACAGAGAGAGACTGCATTTGTCTCTGTGGTCATGAGATGGAGTTGGAAGTGGAGGTGAACTGCACCTTGTGAGCACCTTCATCTATCTCATGCTGCACTCTGCCCCTATACTGGATAGTATACCTGTCTCTGTGTATAACTTACATGTCCGGCTGTGTTTTTAACACTTTACAGCTTTACAGATCTGCTTGTTAACTTTTGTTTCTCTTTGCTTCGTATGTTTCAACCTCCATAGCTGCTTCACTGCTTCTGCTATGTACTGTACAAGAATTGTGTGTTCTTATTCAGCACTACAGCATTATGTTACAGATGACACATAGCTGTCAAACATTCAAAATCTACAGCCCTGGTTAAAAGGTTGCACATAATAATAGAGTTTAGATCTATTATCCCAAGATCATGACAGCTGGATCTCATGATCTGACAGATAACAAGAGAACTTGGACTATTCTTGTCATTTTAAAAGTCAGGACACGGTTAGCTTAGCTTAGCATCGAGACTGAGAAACAGCTGTCCCCTGCCTCTTTGAAATGCGTCTGCTGTCATCTCCACACATCACTGATAATAACACTATGTTTTATAAATGTGAACTGTACTCTAGCAGATATGTTAAAAACACAGTTTGTGGTTTTGGTGGGTGATACCAGTCAACAGTTTATCCATCTGCACAGGTCTGGTACCTGCGTGGTGTGATTCTGAGTATGTGGCAATGGCTCAAGCTCACCTCGAGTTCGTAAAAAGAGAGAAAAGAACACAAAAAAATCATCTGACAACAATAGCCTTAAATGTAATTAGTAAAACAAAAAGCATTTATCTCGAGTAAATAAAATAAAATAAAATAAAATAAAATAAAAATATGTGACAATTGTGAAAAAGTAGTTCCTAGTTAATCTCAAAACTGCAGGCTGCACAATAGTTGTGATCTTGAGGTAACAGATCTACAAAAAAGATCAGCAGTCACATCTGCTCATAGTGTCCAAACATCTTGTTTTCTTGTATGTATCCATAGTTGCAAATTGTGTGAGTGTAAGTGAGAATCACTCATGCTGTGTGTGTCTGTGTGTGTGTATATGTGAGTGTGTGTATGAGCATATATTCATGTGTTAATGCGTTGCACATTATCAACTCCTCGACAGCCGACAGCTGCAGCCTGTCATTCTTGTTCCAGTGTAATGTCCAGATGTGTCTCAGTGCAGAAATGACAGCAGAGCAGTGAACCAGTTCGCCAACATGGAGCCCTTCGCCCACAGAAGCAGTTCATACACTGTGAGTCTCCACAGGTTGAGAGTCTCTGCCAGCGTGATCTGCAGACGCCTTGTCCTCGACTGAGCTTTACTCCTCTTGTGCCTGTTGGTCAGAGCAGCAGAAGAAGAAGGAGAGAGTCAGGAGTCAGACACAGTTTAAATTGACTGGTGTGAATCAGCCACATTTTTGACAAATGGGCAGTTTTAAGTTCAATAACCAGTCATCCATATCACAGCATACAACTACACATCATACAGAGGCTACATTGATGCATGACCCTGAGTTTGAACAAATGATACAATTTTGAGAAGTACTGCATTCAGCTTTTTTGTGTAACACACTAACAATTTAATTTAACAGGGAAATTATCCAGCTCCATCAACAGCCCCACCAGGCTGTAATAACTATTACAGACTAGAATACAACAGTGTTGGTGTGACTGACTGACTAATTTCTAAGAGTCTGACTGAGCACAATAAAGTTTTGACCTGAAGGTCAAAGAAAAAACTGCTTGGAACAGACATGAAGAGCCTTCATCTGAGGAACATCACTGTGCTAAAGAAAGTGAGGTCATAGGATCTCTAAAACATCATTATCTTCATGAGAACATGAATTCATAATTATAAATATAAGTGCGAGACTGATGAACTCGAAATCTCATGGTGAACAGAAGATGAGGCCTTTTGACTTTTAGCCTTTTTTCGGCCATAACCTGGACACTGCCATGACAAAGAGACATAAATTCTCCTCAGTATGATCTGTAATAACTTGAGAAATCCTACGACTTGTCTTCATTTTTCAGCCATCATCAGGTCAACATTTTTTACTATTTTTCATTTACTATCATATGCTATCATATACTAAACACCCGCAAAAAGAATGAAATTCCCATCAGCCTCAGCTGTACTTTGTTTTTAGTGCTAAAAAATGTCAGCATGTGCGCATACTGAATATCAGCATGTTAACACTGTAATTGAAAGCATGTTTGCATGCTGATGTAAGCATTTGGCGATTTTTTAATTTTTTCTTTATTAAATTTAACTTCACTATGTCGAGTGCAGCCTTATGGGTGGACTCAGTCTTCTCATTTCACATTTTCTTTGATTTTTCAGAAAAGGAAATACAGTACTACAAAAAACCCCATCCTTTTTAGCTGCTAAACATTTGGTTAATTCAGTGCAAGAGATCTGGTAATATGCCTGCTGACTCTCTGGTAATGTACATTACATTATTTTTGTCATTGCTTACACCTGTGCTTTTTCTGCTGTGACAAGTTCTAAGAGCAGGCCCCATTTAGTTTCTCTTTAACTACCACAGGTGTGCTATTTAGGAAAACATAGTGCTGCAGTGTTGGTAAAAATTACACACAAACCAGTTTGCTTCACATTCTGTACACAAGTTTCACCTACAGCACATCTCATTTACAAGATATCTGCATCAGGAGCACAATTTCTTTAGTACTGCAGTTCATATTTCCTCTTAAGGGTTGCTTCAAACCTCACTTCTCACTTGGATGCCCCTTTAAGTGTAGAAAAAATTGATGATGTGCCCTCCAGGGTGCCCCCTTTCAGTGGAGGAAACATTATGCAGTGCCATATAGATAGCTATACATGACCTCTGTGCCAAATATGTCTTTTCCACTGCAAAGTACAGCTCGGTTGGACTCGACTTGCTCCATTTTCTTTTTCTGTCATACATAGTATTTTTTTTTTTTTCATATCACCTCGATCAAGGTTCCAAGTGAGTTGAGTTGAGCTGAGTTGAGAATGTTGGTAACATGGTAACACTGCAGACCACTGACCGGGAAAAGGGATCTTGCATCATTCCTGAATCAAATTCTTGTATTCTGCCCGGCCCACAACTAGAGTCTACCATGTATTCAGCTTCATCAGTTTATAACAAAGTAGCCATCTCAACACAAACGCCACAGCATGTTCCTTTTATTACTCTTAGGATATTTGGTTGTTGGGGGTCACTCATTCAGTGCATCAAATCTCTATAGAACTCACTAGCTGAACCTTTTTATTATTACACCTCTTAATGCTTCAAACTGTAATACACACAAGAAAAGGACCTCCACTCTCAATATTATTTTCTGCATTTATACTAAAACCTTTTGCCAACACCATTTAAAAAACATATGTACGACCGGTATTAAAACAAAATAGTTTCAGCAAAAAATTTGTATATGTGCAGATGACATTCTGTTATACCCAATGAATTCCTCAATATATCTGACAAAAGGCTTTCATTATTCTCTATGATTTCAAAAAAATGTGATTTTCTAAACTAGCAGTCTAGGAATGGAAAAATTACCATTAATATAAACTTTTGGATACAAAAACAATGAAATACAAAATTTTGCACAGGGTTAAACTTGCACTCAACACAAGCCAGTCTTAAGTTTGTATCAGCTAACTGAGCTACTTGTTGTTGAACATTTGAGCTTAGATTGTTGCCTTAAAATTTATTATCGATCGATCATTATTCTGAGCTGCTTATTCAGGTGATAGAGGGCTGGAACCTGTCTACAAAAGTAAATAAAAAATCATCTTCTGTACACTTGTGAGAATTTTTAACTCACTTAACCTGTATTTCTCTTAAACACACTCCTTCTGTCCAATACAAACCCAGAAAGAATGTACAAAGTGCACACAGAAAAGCCCTGACCAACACATGGATAATCCTCCTTCTATTTTATCTTGTATTTTGAAATATTAGGAGCAGAAGAAAAAGGTGCTACATGCTAAAGAGGGGCTGGTTTATACTTGAACTCAGTGAGTTGTAGGAAAGGTTTCCCTGCAGTGACACACAGCTGCCATGAGTACAGAGTGCTGGAGCCGAGGTATGGGAATGAGGTGGAACTGCAGGATCCCCTGGCACCTTACATGACTACCTGTGGCGCTACAGCTGGTTAATATTTTATAGGATGTGCTTATTCAGACAAGCTATACCACTGTCAGCAGTACAGAAGCAGGCAAACAGAGGCCCTCTGCATGTCCAGAGCCTGTCCTTCAGCCATCAGCTGGGAGCTGAAGTGACAGCCCACATCTCTCCTCTCCCATCCTAAAGTGGCAATATTCAATTTCTCTTCCAAAGCCACTTACTTGTCAGCTTAGTTTGTCTTTAATTCTGACACATTCCCTGTCTCACCAAACCACTATGTATGCATCTCAGAAACTGAAGGATAATATTAACGGATCCTTGAGGAGTCACATGTAGTTTTACATTTTTTTAGTTTTCACATTTTCAGTCTGTGTACAAAAGTATAATAGAATGTTTATATAACTGTAGCAGTATAATGACTGATCAATGGCCTAAAAAGCATTTGAAGACGACTTTTTTTACATCATATTTAAATCAACCATCAGGGGTGGCAAAGTCATACACTTTAAAATTCTAAAATTAAAATGAAGAGGAATGTGACAGGAATGTCAGTGTGGGTAGAAATATTTAAAAAAAGAAAAGATCTTACTGTTTTCCTCACATCACAAAGATTTAGCTTTTGCTGGCCCTTCTTTAACAATTTCCTGGTTTAATCTGTCATCAAACTAAATGGAAATATTTCAGTTTATATCTGTTGTGTCCACACCGCCTCTAACAGCTACATCAGCTACTACTAGATTCCAAGTTGTTTGTCACCACCATTCAGGTCACGCCACTCTAGTTCCAGGGCTTGAAAACATACATGCTTAATAATTTCAAGAGATGTATTTCAATGTTTCCACAGTAGGATTTGGTAAAATTAAAATAAATACATACATATAATGATAAATTTAGGCTTTTTCACAGTATTTGTTGTCATTATGGTGGTCTTTCTGGAGAAAAAGGGCTCCTGGCCATGCACACTGACCAAAAAAAAAAAAAAATCAGCCACTGAAAATCTAGGCTTTTTTTCCTACAAGACAAAAGTCATGATCCTCTCAATGTCACTTTTGGTTTGAATTAACAGCAAGAGTCGTCTAGTCACCATATTTAAGTTAACATGTTTGGAATGAACTTTGTGAGAACATCTGTAGTATCTTCTTCGCACTGCCTTATCATTGTGAACAAAATAACAAAACATCTCAGGAGGTTTGAAAAAACAAAAACAAAACAAAACCAAAAACTTTACCTGTGAAAAAAAGTTTGTCTTTCTCACCTTGCTATGGCTCGTATGCAGCAGCGGGACATGTTGATGAAGGACGAGGAGGAGGCTCTGGTCTGTAAGGTGGTTTCAATGCCCCTCAGCAAGTCATTGGTCTTCAGCAGCAGAAGCATCTGTCGAGGCACTCGGTTCAGTAGCTCGCTGATCTGAGGCAGATAGAGAGCTGCATTGGTCCGTATCTCAACGTCCTGCAAAGGGAGACAGACAGCAAGATATCACTTAACTGCTCAAACTATGTACAAGTCAAAGGCTCCGATATGTTTTCACTGATTTTGACTGACTAGATCTCTTTTGGGTGGCTTCTTTTGGCACAGACCCATTCTTGAAAAACACTGCACAGCATGATTGTTTTTGTTTAAATGGTGGGTGGCAACCAGCATTAAGATGCATTATTGGCATCCCGTATGACAAAGTGAGACTGGAAAGAAACTGAACTGATTTCTGAGAGCATTTATCCATTTTCATTTTTTTATTTTCACTATATGATCATATATGTACTATTAACACAATATCAGTATTTTATCTTTACGTATGACAAGCATTGTCAATACCAGTATATTACAACATGCCTACTTGCCACCACTGGATTTGAACAAAGTTACTTTTGGAGTATCGTGCTGCTAAATGACAATTACTCTGTTGCACAGTTCATTACCACTCCACTTCTCACTTCACACTTCACACAAAGGTGCACTGATAACCTGCAGCTGAATGTTGAAAAAACAAAAGAACACACTGCTGACAGCTTCAAGTACCTTGAACTCATTTTAGACAACAAACTCAGTTTTGACCCGAACACGTCTGACATCCATAAACGATGCCGGCAAAGGATCCAAGTCATTCGTAAACTCAGAGCACTTCACCCTCCACTAGGCGTTGTTACAAGTTCAACCCAGTCTGTTGTATTGATCCTCCTGCTTCTTCATCACAGTGACTGTTTCCAACCAAACTAACTTCACAGTATCAGACTGACCAAATCATTAGTCTCTCTGTCTGACCTACCACTCAGCAACAATGGAGAAATCACATGCACAGCACTCATCACAGCTAATGACACTTATCACCCTCTCAATCCACACTTCACATTGCTTCCGTCTGGCTGCAGTTAAAGGACTTCAGAATGGAGGAGGGGGTACTTTGGCTTGAGCTTAAACACTGAACACCACACATAGATGTGTGTGAGATGTGAACTTCTGTATGACAGTATATTTGGGGATACAGGAAGGAGCATGAATGGGTATGTAAAGGTATTTGTCTGTTTGACAGCATGTCCATTGCATTTGTTTTGTGGATGTTTTTCCTGTGAGACACAAACATGCAAACTGTGTAAGCAAAGGGAAATACAGATAACCGATTTGTATGAGAGATCTGTTGCTCATTGTAGCGTGCATGAGTGAAAGAGCAACAAAGAGAGTGTGTTTGTGTTTGTTTAGACGCATGTAAACTGTTCGACCTTCTCAGGCATCCTGATTTATTCAGCTAAATTTCTCTGGATTTGGCCATTTAAGATACAGAGCACTATCATCAAGTATGAGTGTATGAACTATAAGGTGAGTTCACATGTCACAAATCGAGACTACAGTTACTGCTGTATCCCCACTATCGTTGAACAACCCTATCAATGCCCCCACATAAACATATCATCACCACATTGTGCTAAGGTAAACTAAGAATGTTCCTTTTTGTGTCCTTTGATTAAGAAGATGGACAGTTAGAGGATATAAAATATACAAAGATAAAGGAGTGCTACAGGAAGAACAAGATAGGAAGGAGAAATGAAGAGTGGGAGGAAGGACAAAGGAAATCAAAAACAAAGAAAGTAGTGCAGGGAGGATGTGGGGATTTAAACAAGAGATTTGCCTCAGCAGCACTGACAACATACTGCAAATAACACAGCACAGCAAAAAGAAATGATGAAGGAAGGAGAGAGACAGAGGGATGATGTTTGCCTCCATGACGACTATTTGTTCTCTTTGATATTGAAGACGGCTGCTCAAGTCTCCATGTGAGTGTCAGTGTCCTGCTCTACTCTACTTCAAAGGCCTCTCTCCCTGCTGCACATCAACAGGCCTAAATTACACTATTAGTCATGGAACAAAGCAGGCTGCATGCTTACAAACACTTATTTAGTGATATTTAGACTGAAAGTAAAATCAGGAGGTGCACAATCTACACAGGAGCACAGGACATTAGAGGATGCACAGAACAGTGGTATATGTTTATGTGGTAATATGTTTTTTTTATGTCAGATCACAATGCTCTTAGCTATACAAAAAGGGAAAAATAAAGCTATCATATTGTTGT
>JAPZDV010000007.1:22536912-22566982 GCA_029814665.1 Acanthurus lineatus
CCCCCCCCCCCCCCCCCCCCCCACCCCACACCCCCCCCCCCCCCCCCCCCGCACCGCCACCAATCCACCTCTAATTAATAACTCCCATATTTTTAGATTCTCATATGAGCTTGCTTTAGATTGTCACATTGGCTAAAAGTAGGGGCCATCTAGTCTATCCAACCACTCTCAACTGCTCATCCTGGTCCAGGACGCCCAGATGTCCTTAAGGCTTAGAGTAGTGGCTTTACTTCAACCCCTTCTGGATGCCAAAACCTTCCATTCTACCTCTGAGGCAAAGCTCAGTTTTGCAGCTTGATTCTTAAGATCATTTCTCTGCTTCTTACCCAGTGTTTATTAAACATAAGTGAGGGCTAGACAGTACAATTTCTGACCATAACTGAGAGCCTCACATTTAGGCTCAGCTGCACTTTCACCATCAAAGTCTGGTTCATTGCCTCACTGCCAATATTGCAGCTGATTAGGCTTTATTTGGTCAAAACTCCCCTCAGCCACACTAGAACCCCTGGCAAGCTGCTTCATGCACAAATTACCAGCTACACTCAGACTATTATGAGATACCTCATCTACCACACAGGCTCCTCCTGAAACAGAGCTTTATACCAAAAAGACCTTTGAACAGCATACATTGTTTGTCCATGTCCTTATTGCAGACGGACACTGAGGCGTCCTTTTTTATTAAATTCCATTATCAGCTGGATGACATCATTTTTCAGTGCCTTTCACAGCCATTACACATCAATGCTGTGAAAATAAAACCATTGTCTCATCTCATCTTCTCTAGTTGAACTTTGGTTAAGGCCCAAACATGACTGGGTTAAGTTAAGCTAAATACGGAGGTTATGGCTGTTATTCTGCTAAGGTTACAGCCATTTGTTGATGGTAATTATGGTGTTCCTGCTTAAAACAAACCAACTACTTTAGAGGACTTTCTTTCTCTAAAAGAAAACCCTCTAAAATTGACTTAAATCACTGAACCACTTCCTACACTTGGCAGAGGTCATATTACCAGGGGAAAAGGCATGTATAATATTAGTTACCTCTCCCCAAGTCAGTATGATATGTATGATATCACCTGTTATGGAAATCTACTCATAGTGACATAATAGCCCTATTTACATTCCAGACACATTCCTGCACAAAGATGGTAAACCTCTGAGGGTTATCACGGCAGTGCTGGTCTTCTTTTTCTTTAGCCATTCCGAGATTACACCACAGCAGTTTTAAAGGGGATAGGAGGAGCTGTTTGATTGGCCATAACAGAAGTCAGCTGTAACACACCTTCTAATTATCTATCCCTCCTACTTAACCATCACGCAATGCTGCTCCACTGAACCAACTCACCAAAAATGTTGCCAACACCTACATGCACTTTTAGTGTAAATACTTGGACCTGTGTTTGCTCTGCACCCAGACTGACTCAAATAGAGCCTAGTGATGCTCTAAGAATCACTGCATCATCAGTATATTGTTGGTTCTCATCCATCGCTGCGGACCGCAGGGAATACTACAACACAACACTTTCAACGACAAGTGTTGAAGAAACTTGTTAAGCATTTTCATGTTTAATTTAAAAATGTTATACTATGTGCTGTGTATGTGGTTTACTAGGTAACTGCTGAATTTTGAGCCAAGCTCAGACATGTTCAACAACAGGTTATTATTAACACTTTACATTAGTATTTCAGTCTCAATGTGATGTCAAATCTACCTTCTCATTCCCCCAAAAATATACAATTCATTTTCAGAAATACCAAAAAAGACACAAAGAGATATTCATGTATTGGCTCCTGCTATATTCTGTCTTGTATTGTCTGTCATGTGTGAGGGGGTGGCACACTATAGCAGACTGTTATTTAGTACTTTTGCCAGCTTCAAAATGTTGCATAAGAGAGGTATAAATAAACTCTCTCTTGTGCACAGATGGCACTGTGGAACCCCTGTGGGTGATGGGACATTTACACACACAAACCAGTTTTATGCTGTTAGATTCTATAAACAATCTCATCTTAAAAAAACCTAATAACGCCAATTAATTTTAATGAGAGTTGGGAATATATGCAAAAATAACTTGTTAAACTACATAGCCAAAAATATGTGGACATTTCAAACCCATGGGCAATGGCATGCTGTCTGCACCCTTCATGGTTTTATTGTTTCCAGATGTTTAACCTGGCTGAAGCATTTTGCTCCTATTTAACCACAAAAGCATTAGTGAGGTCATACACTAAGGCCTGGCTCACACCATTGGAGTTGAGTCATGTTCCTCCACTCCAAACAGGGAAAGTCATTTCTTTATGGACCTGGCTTTGTGCACAGGGGCGCTGTCATGTTGCTAACTGGGCTCACACACTGAAAAAGTCTCTGCAGGCCTCCTCACGCTTCCATGTGTTTGGGCTCCTGGAGCATGCTCAGTAGAAGGCTTTTCAAGCCGAGGCGGTTAAGAGAACACGGGTCTGAGACTTCCGCTGGTCAAGCTGGCTGACCTCCTGTTGGCGCCCCGCACACATAAATGGAACATAATTATTTAATCATATGGCTTTCCAAATGTTACTGGAGTGGGTGGATTGAGCTCTGACAATAAAGAGTGATTTCAGAGGTTTGTTACACTCTTTATGAGAGCAGATCTTACAAAACTGAAGGAAAACTGTTTTTTAGTCAGCCATAATGAGCTTGGAAGTTCCAATGTGACCACTACAGCAGTTAAATTCAAATACAAATGCTGTAAAAAAATGAAACAGAACAAAAGGATACTAAAATATATTGCTCTTTATGTTTACCACTTCAACCATTCATGGCAGATGATCTCACAGTGTTCCATTCAGTATCAGTATTGCAGTTATCACTGAAATGTAACTGTCTGCTATGCTTGAAATGAACTTGTAAAAAATTTGTAAAATTTTATTGAAAATAGGCATTAAATGTAGTAAATAATGATACACTTCTTTGTGTGATTTACTCTCTCAGAAAGTACAAATGGTAAAACTAGTTTTCATTGTTTGATTCAGTCAGTTTTTTTTTTTAACATCTCCTTAACTCTTCTCCTCTAACAATGTTAAGCTTTCCTTCAGCCAAAAATACACTGATCCCAGGGATACAAAGATAATAAGACATGCTATAGTGTTGTAAATAAAACAAGTCAAGTATTGCCAGAATATCTTTGGTCAAAAAAATCTCAAATCATGTCTACACTATTCTGTAGCGTTGAGTTCAAGTCTCTACATCAGCCAAAATTTGCATCCAAAATGCTATTAAAGCATATACTAGGGGTCACTTCATTCATGAAACATGTTCTTCCTGCTTTGCTCTTGTAGTATCCATACATGATTCGGTTTGACTCGCGGTGGTTCTAAAAAATCCACCAGATATCCTGCTGCAACACTCTGTCTACACTGGATGTGTTTCAGTCGTCATTGCAGTTGTCAGCTCATGTGTGTCTGATGGGACTGATGTGTTTCAATGTGAGCTCGCACAGCTGTCACCACCAGCCATCTGACAGCTCAGGCCTCACTATGTAACTGCAGAACAAAGTGTATTACACTCTTCAGGTTTGTTTGCTTTCAACTTGTGTATGCACTCTTACTACATCCACTGGGTTTTTTGCTGAGCTGCTGCCATGCTGCGTTCACACCAGTGAATACTTTGTTACGTCTTTGTTATGGAGGGTTGAACATTCCAGCCTCCAGATTTATAGGCTTCGGATGTTTAACTTAGTCTTTTTACTAATTTTTGATTATTGTCCTGTTTTAACATTCCTTTTAATATAGATTTAGAGTGTTTATTGTACTGCCTTCACCTCTTGAAATTAATAGAAGTGCATAAATATTTTTTTATTTAAATAGATAGTGGGTGCATGTGTGTGTGTGTGTGTGATCATACCTCAGAATGTGTAACAGGCACAGAACTGATGCCGGCATTGACAGCAGTCCATGAGCGAGCAGTGATCACACAGGCAAACAGCGGGTACAGAGGTCCAGCTCCCAGTCTGCAGCTGTAACGCTCCACGCCGGGCATGTCACCTTTGATCAGAGCCTGCCACAGCCGACAGTAGTCCAACCGAAAGCCCGGCTGCAGGACCTGGATGGAAGCATGACAATTGAGTGTGTATTGCTACGACTTTATCTACTTAAGTGTGTGAACAAGCCACAGCTTCTTGGAGAAGATCACCAGTGTATGAATAAGAGATAAGGAGGCACATGTTAAGTGTAGGCTGCTAATTTAGGCACCAGGAATCAGTGTTTACTATTAAACCTGCAGTGCAGGTATAACTACTGACTTCCTCACAGCAGAGTGTGATTCACCTTTGCTCCATAACACATCAGTAGTTCTGCTTGTGTTTGGAATGGACCTCCACACCAAAAGGCAATGGACACACACATGCAATCTACTTCAGCTGTGTGGATCTGTTTGTAGACTCTCTCCGGTTGGATGAGCAGTAAGTGTTTAAACTGCTTGTATTGCTGTGAGTTCATTTCCTTTATCATGAGTTGTAGGAGTATGGTATGTTTCTGCCATTGTGTATCTTAACAACTGAGATCATTTAACCCTTTAAGCTGAAAAAGTCCACTGATTTTCAGTGCCTCCTTGAAACTTTGAAACTAAACCTTATAAAATGGCCAACACTTCTCTATTACATTGTCAGGTTCTTGATATTTTAAAAATGTTTTAAATGCAAGAGTTTATTTTTCTTAATTAGCAACTGTTTCTTTACTTTGGACTTGCACTTTCATCTCTTTGTGTTTGGGCTTAGTATTGTTGATATTTGTGCTCATCTGTTCTTCAAGGAATTTTTTTACGTCATACTGGGGGGCTTAGAGGGCTATCTGATTAATTAATTCTTAATCCATAAGTCTTTTATTCCAGATAGCATTCAGTGTTTAGGCTCCAAAAGTGCTTTCTAAATATTTTATATCTTAAAACTATAATTATTGTTATTATTATGATCGCTGTAGTTGTTTATCAGCTATTAAACAGTATGTTTTATAAGTACATTGTATCCACGGCAACGGCGTCACATGCGACAGCTGAGTACTCCTTCAAATTTGCTAGATTTTTTCATTTTAATCTGTTATTTTTTTGGCTGTATTGCTACATCGGGTATGACCTTTGACAGAGCACCTGTCAACATTGGAACATTGGAAGTGTAGGTTTTGGATTAAGAGCAGCAGATTTCTGAGACAATCACTGCCCACGGCACCTTCCGAGCACCAAGCCAGACCAGCTGGATGGCTCTGAAGGAGAGGGCAGAGAGTCGGGACAGGAGCCATTAGCCCAGCTTGGACTCATGACTGCTCCTGGCTAACGTCTGGTCACAGGAAAATGAAATGGAATAAATGGGACTCTTGCTGGCCAAACAGCAAATCAGAGACTGTTGTGCCCACATCTTTGCTAAGACCTGTCTTTACCACAACATCCCGGATTAAATTGTTGCACTTGATGGGCAGCTGCACTGTGAGCCAAGAGAACAGCCCTGTGCAGAAAGCCAGCAGGAAGAGGAGAGGTGGACTGGGTTTTACATCAGTGATGCTTGGTGCTTAAATGAGTTAACTCGATGGACAGTGTGTCTCAGATGTTGAAATTTTTAATTCAAGATGTCAACAATATATTTAAAACCTTGTCTTGGTCCTGCTGTTTATATTCCACCAAAGCAAATTCAAAATATGCACAGATTCATTTCCTGGGTGTACAAGTCTGCATTGACATGTATATAAATTACTGTATTTATCACTTTTATTCTTTTGTATTTTACTATTTTATATTGTATTAAGGAATACAAATTTTATTTCGCTGTGCAAATCATTAAGCTTTAGTTCAGCAGTAACAAAAAATATACACATTTTCTGTTTTTGTTTGTTTGTTTGTTTGTCTTTTTACATTTCCTGCTTTAGGCACATTTCTCCCCCCAGCTAAGGGCTCACTGCCATTTCCAGACTGAACAGCACTTTAGACACATACACAAAGTGTAGTAGCCTATTGGTAATGACAGTGGAAATTAATGTGTGTGTATATGTGTGTATATGAGGAGTGGATTAATATTCTACTCCAGAATGACAGCTGAAATCAGAAGTCATTAGTAATAAATTGGTGCCATTATGGTCTGAGAGTGTGTGTGTTTGTGTGTGTGTGACAAAGATGAAGGAGTTGCATATTTATCACTAAATCCTCTTCATGAATACAGGAGCCAGCAGTAAACAAACTCATGTCAGACCTGTGGATGTCGGTGTTGTAGAAGCCAGTGTATTAACAATCAAAGAGTTGTTGTGTTTGTGAGTGTGTGTGTGTGTGTGTGTGTGTGTGTCTGTGTAAAACATGAGAGTGCACATATGTGCCCGTATGATTTAGGCTGTGATGCACTAATCCAAACACAGCACACTGCACTCTGCATCAAATGAGTTGTTTATCAAAAAGCTTTTATCCTGCTGTAGCTCTACTAAATGTGTGTGTCTGGTTGTGGAAGTGTGTGTAGCATCCATGTTTTTCTATGTGCATCCTGATTGTGTGTTTGCTGCTCTACCTATTTACTCAAGGCCTCTGCTACCAGCATGAAAAATGGGCTGCAATATTAGAACAAATGGTATTTTCTTTATGTGTGGGCAGTCTGGAGATTTCCCACCTGATAAAGGCCATGATCGAGCAGGACAATCTCCGTCTTCTTGCTCTTAGGACACTTTCGAACCAACACATTGCCCGGGTGGGGGTCACAGTGAACAAAGCCATGGACAAAGATCATCTCACTGTACATCTTACCCAGGTTCTCTGAGATCTGTTGAAAACACAATGTAAAAAAGTACAGTTTAATCCAAAATGTTTCACAAAAATATACTAAAAAAGATGCAAAAAATCTAGAATAACATTTAGAAGTCAAAAGAGTTTAAAAACATAAACCAAACACCACAGGTTTTAAATGGCTGTTTGAATTGTTATGGTCACAACGTCAGTAAGTGAGGAAGTGTGACAACTTTAGTTTACTAATGATTGATTGATCGCATGCCACCACATGCAAAACTGAGCAATTTCAAAGAGTGCAGCTATTACCATGGTTATTCATCACCATTCATCTCACAAAACAAAAAAAACAAAAAACACCTACTTTTTCACAAATATATCAATACACACTGACAGGTTTTTTGTGTAGTGAAGTGTAACCTTTATAGAAGGCCAACTCAAATCTTTTCCTGTCTGCAGATTGAAAATCTACTGACAATTAAGGCTGTCACTTTTTATTTAAAACGTGCACAACCACTGAGCGAGGGGAAAACATGACATTCAATCTGCAATGATCCGTCCCCATTCAAAGTTCAGTGTACAGTTGCAACAGGGTCTTGTGCTTTTACTCTGATCTACTGCATGCCGTATGATCCATTATCAGTAAACTGCATTTTTCTCTTCTGTAACACAAAGTGGTGAAAACTGGTAAGCCAGTGTTTACAGTAGATGCAATCCTGATAGCAAAAAAAAAAACAAAAAAAACAGACCCTCTCTTTATGTTAAGTCTTTTGAGGCAATTTAATTTGTGATTTGGTGCTTATATATATATATATATAAAATCTATATATTAGATTTTTTGTTTGTTGTTTTGCCCTGGGTTTACTCAGGATTAAGTTTTTAATTGATCTAAGTCCACAATCAATTGTATCCCTTTTATATGAGACTGTATTTCAACAAAATAACTATTTTTGGTGGACTGATAAGCACTGAGGTTTCTGTGGTTAATTTAGAGTGTTGCTGACCAAAAACTAATCAGCAGATCTGTCTTGCATAATTGTGCCATACAGTGCTATTATTACTTTAATTAGAGGCTGATGATGATGAAACAGATACCTGCTGCCTTTACATGGCTGTAAAGACAGACATTAGGTTAGTGACAAAGGCTAATAACAGTCATGGATTACAAAGATCACTTATTAATTATTCTACATGGCATTTATTGAGAAAACAATTAAAATAAAACCTTAAAAAAAATAAATGGAAGCAAAAACTAAACAGAGCATGAAGGACAGGGGTTTTAAGAAAAGCTTTTGTGAGTGTGTCTTTACCAGATAAAGTAACTAAAATATTATGAAACACGTGTGCTGAGCTGTTGACCTGCTGAGACCTCACAAGAGACAGGCAATCTTGGCACCAAGATTGCAGTATACCACTGGATTGGCATAAACACATCCATTCACACTGGGTCACTCCTCTCACTGGGGTGCATGCCGAGTCACCAAGATACCCAGCCAGCAGAGTCGAGGAAATAACCAGTTTGCTGGAGCAACATTACATTCCACACCGTGCACAAACACATAAAAAGATACTGGTCCTCACAGAGACTGCAGATTAAGACTACACGCACACACACACGCACATGCACACACAAACACACGCACACGCACATGCACACACTCATGCACACCTATTTAGCAAGGAAGCAGATAGCCAACAAATTATCTCAGAGAAGAATGGGCAGACACTAATTGCCATTAATTAGAGCTCCTTATATTGTCACTAGAGAGAAAGTGAAATTGACGCACACACTCACACACGCACACACACGCACACACACACACACACACACACACACACACAGAGGTGATCACTGCTTTACGACAGGATTTCAAACAGAGGAACAAGTGAGATGCACTGCTATTCTTATTCCTATTTAGTCTGCAATATCCTGTTTTTGTCTGCTTCAAGTTTTTTGAAGCACACACTCTCTGTTATTGTTTTCTTTAATCTGGAGGTCATAGCCTTGTCTGAGTACAGGCTATGCTGCAAAAATACACTGTTTGCTGATATTTTTCTCAGGCCAGGACAACAATTTTTTTTTTTTTAACTAAACACTCTGTAAATGTGCAGAGTGTGCAAATAAGCACGCACTCAACAACCTTTAGGACAACAGTTTTTTTTCAGGTTTGGTAAACCTTAAATTCTTCAGCATCCCTTTAAGAACTTTGAGTTATTAAGTCATTATGGACAACAAGGCAGAATTACACAATATGACACCCATCATAAAAACATGTAGATGCAAAGCTGTGGAAGCAGTGAAGTGTGTTTATCACTGAGATTCCATTTGTGACTGTCTGTTAAGCAGTCTGTCTTCAGTATGTTGGAACAACCCTCATTAGCATGTTGCTTTAATATGCAGCTGACAGAAAACAAGGAACTTTGATTTTTAGAGATAATATCATAAACATAACCTGGCAGTTTAGAGAAATGTGTAACAAATTTTAAGAGGTTTGACTGAAAGACGTGTATCACTGAGCTTATACATGCAGCCCTTCACAGCATGCAGTCATATCTAAAATCTTACCAATATAGGGAGGAGGGCATCAGAGCAAAGCATCATCACATTCTGGTCACGTCAGGAGGCGGAGCTCAAAAAGAAAGTCTATTTGGGCCCTCATCCATCTTGTGATTGCACACACAGACACAGGGTCCAGCATGCGCTGCTCCTACCAAAAACTCCGTCCATCCTGTCATTCTGTGTAAGTGTGTGTGTGTGTGTGTTATTATGCCCTCTATCTCTCTGATTAACGGCCTTATGACACTCATCATCACTGCTTAATGCTGAGATAGTGTGTTGTTGTGTGTATGAAAAGCCAAATAAATTCTTTATTGTCTTGTGTATTTGTCATTGTCTTCTTGATCAGTTCCCCATGTGTGCGTACTTGTGTGCGTGCTTGTGTGTGTGCATCAGGATATTATTCAAGTGAGTCACTAACCACACTGACCGAAAGACTTCACATAAAACACACTATAGAAGACATAAAAGCCATATTTAAAGAGCACTGACAGTAAATCTGATTAATAATTCAGAACCATACATGCAGTTAAAGCATTACAATAAAAATATGTGTTTCTGTATTCAGTTACCATTTTAATTAGTTTATCCACCTTTTTAACTGGACTTGCTATTTTTAAATTCAGCTTATTTCTGATTTTGCAGAAAAATTATTATTTTGTAGCTTCATGCCCATAAGAAAAGTATGACAATAAATAGAAAAATAGTTTTACGATCAATCTGAGGCTGCCAGGGAAAAAGGCTGTTTACAGACTGTACACTGGCAATTCCTTTATAACCTTTTGATAAAATGTAGTGTTAAAAAAGTGAGGTACTGGTTGACTTTAATGTACATTTAAATGCAGAGGGCTGTTGGGTCAGAAAAGTTTGCTGCTTTCATCAGATGTTTTGATGCACAGGACTTCCAAAGCAGCTGATAGATAGATAGATAGATATTAGATATTAGATATAATAATACATTAATGGGAAGTTAATAAACAAATTAAAGCTTGATTAATTGTAACTGATTGATTGGTATTCAACACAGAAATGTAACTGATTTATATCTTGTATATATATAATCTAATATAAATTTGAAATACAATATTTTAGTTCAAATGTTACATAACCAGTGATACTACTGTGTGTCACAGCTACGCTGAGGAAATAACAACTACAGCTCTCAGTGTTGATGTGGGTCTTCTCTCCCTCCCACACACTCTGACTGCTTCTTCCACACAAACACAAATACACACGTTTAATTATTCCGAGGCTGTGTGCCATGAAACACTGGGGCAACAGAAAACAGAAAAGGGATGTAACAGTGTAAATTACACCTTGTGAGTATACTAGCGAGTACACACAGTGTATCCACACTGGAGGCCTTTCAGTAGTGTTTTTTTTAGTCATCTGTCTTATGTGTGTGTGATGGAAAAGATTTTCTGCTATTTCAGGCAATCTTCACTCACTGGCTTGTGTTTAACTCATGCTACCTCTGAGTTAATTAGATGCTGAGCATATATTTCCTGTTTATTTTCCTCTGTTTTACTTGCAGGTCTACACTGATTGTGTATGTGCTGGCACCTCCAAAACATAGAGGAACTTCACTCAGTACCGTGCCTGAAAGCATCGTGTATTAAGAAAGGACTGAAACTGCTGCTGCCTCTCAAAACATGCTGCTGCTACTACGCGAGTTGTGTAAATGAGCTGTTAGTGTGTGTATGTGCATGAGAGTGTGTGATAGCACCTGGACTATGAGTCAATAAACTATTAGCTTCTGTAACCTACACGCAGCCTCAGAGAGAGCAGGCTGAGCAGCAGGCAGTACCTCATTGACGTTGATGCCATGTTTCTTCATGTAGTCCCTGTCATTGACCTGCCCCCCCTCAGCGAACTCCATGGTCAGGATCCTCTTTGTGCTCAGGTGCCAGTGGATCATGGGAACCTGCAGAGATAGACACAGAGAGGAGGAGAAAAAAGTTCAAAATTAGATTTTTTTTTCCATTCATCTTTTGCCCATTTTTAATGACTTTTCTGTCTGACAGTTTGTGAAAGCTCTTCACCTTTTCATTAAATTTCATTCTCCTAAGCAGTTGTTTTACAGGTGTGCATTTAACTATAGGTTTGGGTTCAGATAGCCGCTTCTATTTTACATCTCCTTCCCTGCTGGTGGACTACAGGATTAATAAGGTTTACAGTCTCTCTAATTTCTATCACAGCTTTCATCCTCTCTCTCTTTTTTTAATAGCACAGTGTAATATACAAAACACTCAGGTAGATTCTTTATCTAAATTGCAAATGTGCAGTATTTTTGGTAAGACCTTAATATTAGAATGTATAAAGTATATAACTTTATACAGGATTGAAAAGGATTTGAATTTGGATCACAGATTGGATATTAAATTGGGAGTCAGTGAAATGCTATTGAACCATAACCAAATAAGATTGTGAATGATTTTAAAGGAAGGAAATCATGAAAATATCTAGACATGTATCAAATCTCTTAAAGTGCTGTATTTGTATCAGCATTAGAAAAACACTCAACACACAGCCACACTGGCTCCATAATAATTAGTTGACTGAGTATTAGTTACCCAGATCAGTCAGATCAGATAATCTGGCACAGAATTCTTGTAGAGAAAATGTAACTGTAGTGCTTTGAATCAATTTGTCTGCAGCCTGAAGAGAAGTCTGTCTGATAACCAGAGTCCTGCACCTCTTCACACCTCTGTCAGTGCGGGCCACAGTCCTCCTCTCTGGGACTGATTGTTTTGTGTGTGTGTGTGTGTGTGTGTGTGTGTGTGTGTGTGTGTGTGTGTATGTGTGTGTATAAGAGTGTGTTTGTGTGCGTACATCTGTGTGTTAGGAACCACATAACCAAGCATTCAAGATTTTCTTTTGGTATAAAACAAAAGCCTCCATTCACTAATTTTAGCTTTGTATTTTTCTTCTTTTAAAGGAACAATAATGTCAGTAGGACATACAGGCATGAGCATTACATTTAAATTCCTTTCGTTTTATGGTGCAACCCTGTGTATTACAATGACAAAAATATAAACGGGCCTTTTGAAAGCACCGTAATTAAAATATATTCATAAAAAACATGCTTAATTTGATTTAAGCTAGCTGATCTGATTTTAACAGGCCTTATGAATAAACATTCTTCTTCAAGTAAACTGGCTCTCTGCAGAAGACGTTATGTCACTGCACAATAAATACCAGCTGGAAGATTTTTCAGACATACTCGTGATTTAATAAGGCATGATGCTAAAAAACAACAACTTAGTATCGTTAATATAAGTAGGTGATCTAATGATATTGTAATTTGTTTAATCCTTTTTTGCCATTAAGTAATATAACACAATGTATTGTAATTTGGCCCCAAAAAGTATTCCAAAACATCTCCTTTAATTAAACTATTCATTTATTCATATCTCAATAGCAGCATAAAAATCTAATTAAATATATCAGCAGGAGCTTGAGTGAGCAAAAAAATTCAATTAAGTTTTTTGTCCTGTGATCAACTGCTCCCAACGACCTACAGCAGCCTTTGGATCCTCCATGTTATTTACGCAAGACTTTCAAATCTAAAATTTTACATGAGTAATGAACAGTTTTGTGTTAGGCCGCCTCCTTCGTCATTGCTAATATAGCCGAATGGTCATGTTGTTTAATTTAATAACCAGACCAAAACACACACACTTATGTATCACAGTTACTTTTTATGTACGTAAGAAGAATGTTTTGTGAGAAAAGTATGTTAAAAAGTATGCTTTCATCAGGTGTAGAGCAAAATTTAGGGCCTGTAATAACTTTGGAAATTTGACTTTTTAATTATTATGTTAATTTTACATTCCACTCCAGCCAACTGCAGTTTAAGCTTATGTATTGAAAGACATTTGCACTAAATTATCTTTCACTCTGCCAAGTTTTATGTCGCTGTCTGTATCACATGCCAACTTATACAATAAAAAATGCAGACCAAAAAAAAGCAAATGACAGAGAAGAATACAAAAACCAAAGTTTCAGCTCTCTGGGTTTGAACATCGAACAAAGAAAGGCAGCTGGAGAAAGAAGTTAATTTACATTCACCAGAGCTAATAAAAGTTCTTAAACAGACGTATTAAGAAAAAGGACACCAGGAAATTAAATGATAATGGACATGATGTCCAACTCTGTCTAGCAAAGGAAATATGATTTGCAGCGTTCTGCTAACCCTGCCCCTGTAGAATTTAGGAAGAGCCGACAAGCAGCACAGAGGAAGCTGTCACACACACAATGGAGAAGTCTGACCTCTATTAACTGTATTGAGTACAATTTTAAATGCTAGAGCCTTAAATTGAAAGAGACTGTCTCAGATTATTACTAGCTGTTTATTAGTATGTGCGCACGCAGGGTACCAACAGCATCAAAAATAAATTCCACTGTGAACTCTGCCGGCCTGTTTGTATAAAAGGCAGCAGAGTGTAAAAAAAGTCACTTTTACCTTGAGAAAGGAGAAGTGAGCCAACATTTTGGCCACCTTCTCAGCATTGTGTCCTTCGTTAAGAAAGTCGAGCTCCAGCGGCATGTTCTTCTTGGCCTCCTCCACCAACCACATGAAGGCAAAGTCTGGGAAGAGCCAGTGGACCACCCTCAGCAACACCTTCAATTAGAAACCAGAATCAGCCTCACTGGTAAGACCAATAAAATGGGTGAGTTCATACACGTACACAGTGACTCATAATGGTTAAGACATGCCAGCATATGCAGATGCACTGGCTGTTAACTCTTATAAACTTGCTATATTTTTAGTTTTTTAGCTATTGTCTTTTCAGCTTTACAGCTGCAGCATATATACACTCATCAGTTAAAAGACAACACAGAGGTTTGTTCTTCAGGCTTAAGTCATAATTAGTATATGTTTTTAAAAATGACAGCATTACCAAATTATATATCATTATAAATACTGATTTAGATCAATCTAGGAAAAATAATCGTAACCAATTTTTTGCTACATCACCCATCACTATACTGACATTTGTTAGGATGACTGTTTATGACATTCTTGAAGATCATTAATGGATAAATTAAAGCTATTTAATTTTCATTTAATAGATATATTCCATCACCTGTGATGTTCTACAAATTTGACAAATTTTGATCAGTTTTAGTGCCACTCAGTCTTCTAAAACAACTATTTAATGCTTTCTGTGGCTCAAGAGAAGCCTTTTTGTCAAATGTGATGATGACTTTCAGGTTATCACAGCTTGGGCACAGACGGACCACATTACTAGACAACACAGTTGATATTGGATGATTCTGCCAAAGTCCTGATTATTCCAAATCATAACACAGAGCGGTCATTCACTAAACATTAAGTCAGTGGTTTGATCCCAGGACTCTGCAATCTCCATCTGGAAGTGTCCTTAGGCAACATAGTGAAATTGCTGTTATGTGAGTGTGGATGTGGTGGTTAATGGTTATCACTTATGGTACATTCTGCCTTCAATGAATGCAGGCCTGCACTGTAACCACTTTGAGTGGTTGGGAAGACTAGAACAAAGCCCATATAAAACAGTCTAGTCCATAACATTGCTGGTAAAATAAAGCAGCTAGTGTGGAGATAATATTAAGGTATGATATAATACTATTACTATATAATATTAATGTATTAATGTATGATGTTGTGAGTTACCATAACCTCATATTTATACAAAATGCAGTTTACAAAAACAAGAAAAAGTGAAGTTAATGCTGCTTAGAGACAGTATAAAAAAATGTAAAACTATGTAAATTAATGTTTCACCTCATCAGTATGTCTATTTTTGAATACCAGGTAATTCTCTACTCCTAAATTCTGCTTTTTTCATCTCACCCTTCAGTTACATGTCTCAGGGCCCTGTGTGTCTCTATTTTGGGTCTACATGTGTTTAAACTGTGCACTGGAAGGATTATTTCTTGACGATTGTTCAGGTTATTTTTTTTTTCACTTGTTATAAAATAGTTTAACACACAGACTCACCTCCATTACCACTATGTCCTTGGAGCTCTGTCTCTGGACTTTGGGGTGTTGGACTTTGACGGCAACTGTCCTCCCATCATGCAACACTGCCTTGTGGACCTGGGCTAAGGAGGCTGCACCCTGAGGTTTCTCCTCAAAGGAGACAAATAACTCTGACAACTGCAGGAGAGAGATATGAATGGAGAGAGCAGAGGGTAAACAAGGGTGAACAAGGCTAACAAGGGAGAGTGAATGTTAAAGAAGACGGGGAGGGAAAGGGGTGTGGAGTTGGGAGTGGGAGAGGAATGTAATCAATAATCTGATCAACTCTGTTTATAAGCTTATTAGATACTGCACGGATGAAGAAAGCTATACAAATGACATACATGGTTATATACGTACATAAAACTGTGATTGAGTCTCAATTTTTGCTTTTGCAAAGTCAAGATTTGTTATGGTGCAAAATTAACACACTATATCAACTGAAATAAGCTCAACTGATTAAAGTATAATGATGTAGGAATGGCAGTTGGTATTAGGTTGGTATTTGCCACCACATGACTGAGACTAAGCTGGAGGAGGGAATGAAAGTGTTAAAACAATTTTGGGAGGTAAAAGACTGAAACACAGGGGTTTTGAACCAGACAAATATGAATTTTTACTGATATTATGACTATTTTTAATAGTTAGCCTTAACTGCAGACACACAGGCCTTTACCAAAGACAGGCCTGAATTAGAGAGAGGTATTATTTCACATTTTCTTGTTTTATGTGTTTCCTTCATCATCTTTTCATAACAGAGGCTTTACAACTCCTCCTTTTGACCTGTTGTGTCAATTATCCCTGTATAGTGCACATTCCCACGGCCTTAATACCATCAGTAAACAACAGAGTCATGTTATATCCAACATGCTGCTTGTTTTATTCAATCTATAAGGACATTTTTTTAAAAGCCCCTTGAGCTTCTGGAGGGTTTTTAATGTTAAACATCACAGTACTCTGTTCATGTGCAAGGGAACAGTCCTGGAAATTTCTGATCATATCCCCCTCCCCATAAAGAAACAACAGATAGCACTACAGATAGAAAAAAGACAAATGAGATTATAGAAAAACTTAGATAAAAGAAATTCAGATAGATGTATAGAAATGTAAATTTCATTCACTCCTAATGCACTGAGATGTTGAGGTTTCCCCATAAGCAGGGACATCGGGGGACAGAGTGGGGAATTAAATATATCTCTGCTGAATGCAGGCAGGGAGCCATCTTGTTTAGCTCAGTGGGGAACATGGGTTATTTCTCCTTGGAATTTTGCCATTTTTTAAAACTGAAATATTGTGAAAAATGTGACTTTTCCACAAAATACAAAGTGATTGACACTGGCATGCAAACAAGCATACAATATTTATTGGATATTAGACAAAAAGGGAGATGAACAGGGAAATGTCTTAAACCTTGTCCTGTAAGGATCTTCTTGTGATTCAGGTTGACTCTTATCACTGCCTGGCACCTCAGTGTTCTCTCGGAAACCTGCTGTAATTTACATTATCACCAAAGACTGTTTCACTGTTTATATTTGGAAGCCCTTGTATAGAGTCATGGTCATTATTTTCTTACACAATAGCTATTGTAGTGGATTTATAGTTACAACCTCTTTGCTGAGTGCGATCATATGCAGTAGTCAGATTATAGCAAATCAGTTTTGGAAATAAAAGAGTCAATCAGTAAGATCATTAAGCTGAGGAAGCCTGAAACTTACAATGGGACTTCAGGAAAAAAAGTTTCCTGAAAAAAAAACCTGAATGAATGAATGAATGAATGAATGAATGAATGAATGAATGAATGAATGAATAAATAAATAAATAAATAAATAAATGAGTCAGGTTCAATGGAATCATGTTTGATGTGTCACTGTACTCACAGTAAACTCTAAAACATGGAGAACATCTCTTATTGTATGTGAAGTCTTGAAATACTCTTTTTTTCTCTTAATGTCAATAAATCCCATATTCAAGCCCAAACTAACACTCACAAGTATTGTGTGTGTCAGAGCCTGATATATCTTATTACTCTGTTCCATAGAGCTACATTGTTCTCCAAAAACTATTAAAAACACATCAGTGAGTCACACAGTTTCACTGGGTGATTTGTTTTATCCCTGAACACACACAGTCTTTTGTTTCAATTCAATCCTACATACACTGTCTTGCTGCCCTAAAATACTCACTAGAGCATTAAATGTAGAATAATCTGTTGCTTAAAATAGTCCCAAACACATTCACCATTTCCTCCTCTTTGAGTAGCATTTGTAAAAGATACAGTGGCAAGTTGTCTTAAGAAATTACTGTGCTAAAAAAAATCAAACTCTAATTGTGTTTGAGGAGTTCAATCTTCAATATGAACCAGTGGGTTTGGAGCTGTGAGCCATAGAGTGGTTAGAGAAGTCAAAAAAATATGAAAAGGCCACCAAACATGTTGCGTTTGGGTCTTTGAATGGAATTTGCTAACAACAATAAAATAGTATATAACTGCCAGCCTTAGCTGTAAAGTTTACTGTCCATTCTGCATCATTAAATGTCCCATTTGAAGACAAACATTGAAACCTTCATCAGCCTTCATCCCATCATCAGCACTGCACACTACTGGCACATTAATGCAAATTTTTGTATCAGTGCTGGCTGCCATGAACATTTTGTTCAATACCATCAGATTGTATATCATATAAAAATTACGAGAATAATTTGATACAGTTCTTTCTTTAAAATGAAAGCAGAGTGTGTTAGTGTCTCCCAGTTTGATTCACTCTATATGCTATAGTGATCACTATACGACGTGCTGATCAGTAACAATGTGCTTAATTCAGAAGAAAGCAAGTGATTACAGAGGGACTGACTGACATGGCTTTCCTTTGTGCTATAAGGTAATTTCCTTAATCAGAGCATTTAAGAAAAATGTATGTGACTTTTGAGCCTGCCAAGAAAAAAAAAACAAAAAACAGTGAAAGTGTTTATAGGGATAAACAAAGCCAGCATGGATATATAGGAACAGTGAAAGTAAGAAAAAGACTCTAGTTCCAGATAGAGATCACAAGGGACCATCTGCAGTTTTTAAAGAATTGCTTTAATAACATCAGTCTTGGTGCTGACTGTGTACGATAAGAGGCCTATTTCTCATAAGCTGAATATACAGAGGCAGACTCAGGGTGTGATGCAGCTACTGTAAAGATGCTGCTCCATTGTTGCCTTTTGATATGCTCTGCCCTCCCACCAACCTCTTATCACAGCACCGAGCGTTTAGCACCCAGTGTGCCCTTTGAGCAGAGGTAGTCCCTCATTAGCCTCCACTCATCTCTGTGGACACACAGAACACACACGCACACACAAATTAGTGTGTGGGTTTGAAGGTTAAATAGGCCTCCCAAGGGACCTGGAGTCATTAGAACAGACTCATTGTGTGCTTTGGAAACCTCCACACTGCCCTGAAGCCTCCCTGCCTCACGGATACAAACCTGTTAACTGAACAAGAAAAGGCAGCGTGCAGCGTAAAGAACACTTCTGAAAAAGGACACAGCTTCTACTTAGGCCCACTCATTGCATCACCTTTGTGTACTTCATGTATTCAGTGCTATTCTAAGCACCAGAAATGCTGCGTTTAAGCTTTACCAGACAAACCTTCACAAGGGGATAAATCTGGCTCGCTATTAAACACTAATGCACTACAACGTCAGAGATGCCAACAGCAAAGAAGGAAACATTCCTGTAAGTGTGACTCATTTTATATTTTTATTTTCATTTTTCTATTGTGTAACAATATGAAATATCAATCTTTTACTTTTTTTGCTTTATTATTATTTATGTTCAATCTGACCTGCCCATGAAGAGAAGCCTAGGTGAGACTTAGAGGACACCAGAACCATGACCATCACAACCAGTGCTGTATTACAATGCTGCGTCGCAAAGGTTCAGTCCTGCAGCTACTGTTGAGTCACACCTTCCTCCTCCAAGCTATGGGAGACAGAGCACTTTCACCAGAGACAATCGGAACAACCTCACACACTACGATTCAAGGATTTAAACAATATTTAGACTAAATAACATTTCATTTAAATAATAACAATAAAATTGTTGATCACACAACTCTATATTTTATCTGTGTTGCATCCTGGCTAGAGAAAAGTACAGAAGGAGGAGACCCAGCATGATTTATTCTTACAAAAAAAAACAACAATAGAAATCGGCGGTGGGTCCTGGACACTGTCCACGCCAGAAAATGACAGCACAGTTCAGAATAGTTGTTGTTGTAGCAGCTATCTGGTTCCTTTTTGAAGCTCTAGAAAACGAATTATTTTGCCATCTGCAGTCTTTAAGTTCCACCACTATAATAGAAAGGGTTTGCTTTTTCTTAGTTTGTCAAAAGCCAGACATATTCAGCTTGGTGAGTACACGTGTAATTAGAGTAATTGGAGTAATTACTGAATGGCCTTGTAATATTTCAATTTCATACATACTTGCATCAACAGTGTATGTATATTTAAGCACTGTGGGGCTATGCAAGTTCAACTACACACATTTTATGCAACAAATAAAAAACTGCCATTTTAGTTCAATATTATGTGAAGTATTCATGTGAATTGTCAGTTCACATCAGTAGGACACTAAAACAACACAGTTGGGATGATGAACATTTCACCAAAGGAACGACAGTCATATTACTATCAGAGGCCAAGGTCCTATACTGTGTTGGCCCCAGTAGTTTTTATCCACTACAGTAAAGTTTCAGCTTGCTTCACTTGTGTTGCCTTTGGCTGGGAGAAAGACTGGACATCTTCCTTCATATTCATACTTTAAACTGTACCATGGGGCAAATTCCCCTGCTGTTTGTACCTTGTGAAACATAAAAAGAGGCTAATTTGAACAAGATGTTGGCCCATCAGGTAGAAGCTGAACATGAGCCGTGTAGAAGATGGCAGTGGATGATAAATTATGCAAGCAGCACGGGATCCTGTGTGGGAACAGCTGACTTATTCATTATGCAAATATGCTAAATGAAATGAAATTGTCTGCACTCACTAGTGTCCACACACTATGATGAAGAGCATCCAGTGGGATCTGACACACAGAGAGTGTTTCCATGGGTTAAGAAAACATGTAATCTCTCAGGTGGGCCTGTCACTTTAAGCAGGAGCGAGAAATCTGTGATATTAGATAATTGGATCATTTTTAGATTATGTAAAAGAATTAAGGTTGGCACTAAAAAGGTCCAACATCTTTGTCGTGTTTGCCGCGTTGCAGTGCTCTAGTTGAATCACAAGCGCCTGTACAATCAGGTTCAAACACAGTCTCGCCACCCAGTCACTGCTTATGTTAATCTCAGCTGTGGAGTTAATAAACATGGTAATGTATGCGCATGGGCCCCGCTCCCGGAGGGCAGACCCGCAGTGACATACGTTGCCTGAAATGAGTTATGGCACAAATAAAATGGCCCCTGAGGCCTCACAGTTGGATGGCAACACATCGGTGTCTGTGTCAGGATGGCAAGGTGGCCATTTTGGCTGCTGGCTGCCAGCCACAGCCCCAGCTGGATGAAGACACATGAATCATTACGGCACAGAGGAGAAAAAAATGAGAGAGTTTCAACTCTAAAAACATCCCTGTCTCACTGTTAGGCTCAGGGTCTGGTAGCAAAAGAGGAATATATGAATATATAGACTGTAAATTCTATAAAACTGTCTCATATTAGACATTTACCCCTGATTTCTCCTGTTTAATACTCACATCTGATAGTACTTATTAAGACATTTCTTTGTAGTCTGATCTTCTCCTGCTGTGATTTTTTGTCAATGCAAACTTAAAAGTTTGTCCCTCAGAATCATGTCACAGTCCTGAAAGTTCTTTTTTTCTGTCCTGTGAAATGAATTTTTGTATCATCTACTAATTTTTTCCAATTAGTTCTAATTGGACATTTTATAAATGATGGTGAACCAACTCCCCGCAAAAGCATCTTATAAAGTAATGACAGAATTGTGAATGTATAGTAACAGCAAATGTAGAAGTAGTACTAGTAGTAGTATTTTAAGTTTTGTACCAAATAGTATAGAGAATATTCAAATACTTTTAAAGAGCCTTAAGAAAAAGTTTTTGAAAATTACTCTAATTCTGTTCTTTATTACATTTTCCAGATTCCTTCTTTACAACTTGTCTGCTCTGACTGCATGCCAGTGAGAAGAGAAAAGCAGACTGGAGGCACCTTTACTGTAGATGTCAAGTTGCAGCTGTGTGAACAAAACAGAGGCACCACCTGTGATGATGACGGAGTAATACTTAACACAAGAGGCAGCTTCCAGTGACAATCTCTGTACACATCTGGCAATATATGTATAAATTTTTTAATCAAATTCCTAACAAAGAAGTTACATGATGAAGTATTTGCACCCTGTTTTAGGGAGAGGTTTGAAAAATATGAGGTGTCAATAAAAAAATCCTCATCCTCCAAAATAGGCACGAAACAAGGCTGAGAGTATAAACAGGATTATTCAGTCTGATCTGTGTAGTTACACAACATGACACTAATAGCAGAGAGGTTTCATGTCATGTTTTTTTTTTCTGGCTCATTGTCGACAGTCCCAGTTTCGTTATGAAAACACACTGGGTCTTCCGGAGTATCTACAGATGTCCCTATATTCGTGCCACCCTCTCTGACAAGACCCCAAGTAACCATCATACGCTCATGTTTTCTTGCAGCACCATCTAACTGTAACATTCTGCCTGGAAACAGACTGTGTTTAGTAAAACGACATATTGCACAAGCTGTCCTTTCAGCAGTTTTACTGTGGAAGGGAAATGACAGCCAGAACCAAGGCAAGTCTCTCCAAATCCATTCACAGTAGGAATGCATATGTCACCACAAATGGTGCTGAAAACAGCACGGCACCACACACTACTCTCCACTCACTACTTGTATATGAGATTATCCAATAGACATGAGAATACATCCACGTGTTAAAAATAAAGCATGTGTAATCAAACGGAAATGATGCTGAAGCTGCTCCCCTGACTCCAGAGCAGCCTGGCACTGCTCATCAGTGTCACTTCTTCTCCTGCCACTCCAAAAGGAAGGAAGGCTGATTCATTCTGCCGCCGCTTTTGCATTCAGAGGAGCTATATTACCATCTTTTCAGGGATAATGACGTACTACATAGATACAGGAAGAAATGAAACTGAATAAACACCTTAATTAAAGAAAAAGACATGAATAAGAAAGAGGAGAAACATCTATAGTGAAGGCTTTGAATTACAGGGGAGCGATCTGAGTTGACTGTAACTGCAGCTCATATTCCTCTTATTAGTCAATTCCCATAGTTTCTTATTATTTCACTAGGCATGAGAGGAGAAATTATTTTGCAAACTTTTCATAGGCATCCATTCCTTCCTTTACTGCATAACTTATTTTCCTAAAAATTGTTGCAGTGTTCCACATGTAAGCATGATTTCTTCCCCTATAACAATTCATGCAGTTCATGCAGTTATGTTGTAGCCAAGGCTTGTCTGGATGACGACTGATTTACCACAGGAATATAGTTAAAATGCTTTTTTTATTTGCATAGAGTAAAGATGGTTGATATTCTATATATCTCTCACTGTCAACAAATCCCATTAAAATTCCTTGCTTTCATGCTTTAAGCTGTCTGATGAAACACAATACAGAAATCTTTTACTTTAACGTGACATCTTTTGATGAAGATATTGTCTTATCTCGGACCCACAAGCTCTATTGCATATAAGGCATGTATGGTAATGATGGCAGCCATGGCTGTATTTCTTCTGCTTTTTTCCTGCAATTCTCTCCATCTCCAGCATATGAATCTCTGCATAGCTGTCCCCAGGTGGTACAGCAAGGAGCATCATCCTCTGGTCCACAGGTCTGATTTTGTCAATCCTCAAAGAGTTCTTCATTTAATCTTTAAAGTGCTTCTTTGGCCCTCCAGCCAAACACTGAACATGATGTAACTGGCCACAACACTCTGCGGGGTAGTCAACATTAGGGGGAATCCTTGTCACATGACCCAGCCATGGCAGCTGGCACTGGCTTTATGGCCTGAATACTTTTGCAGTTGGTCTTCACAAGTGTTTCAGTGAGAGGCACAGACTCAGCCCTGGTAATACCAGGATCTGCTGGAAGCAGCACTCTGAGGGCTCAATGTGACGGCTGTGTTCCACCCAAGCTTTACAGCAAGAGGGAAGGGTAGTGGCAGAAATGGAGAAATAAAGATTCTTGTTCTGAGAGACTTTGCACCATAGTCCCCTGACAGCAGCTGATGCCTTGCCACTATCCTCTGAGGGAATGTTTCTCAGATAGCTAAAGACACACAGCTGTTCATCACTAACACTTAAGGCAGTGAGTATGTTGGTGGGACACTGGTTCTCCATTGGGAGACCACTTCTGATTTGGTGGTGTAGACACTCAGCTCCACCATGCTGTACCCTCTCAACATCAGAGTAAAGACAGTTTGAAGACCCTCTACAACGAGGACCACAAGAGTACAGTCGCCTGTGTACTACAGCACCAGGACCAAGTGACCGCAGCTTCAAACCAGTCTCTATGGTTACTGCTCTGATGGCCGATGCATTGGTCTGAGAGCTGGTGCAGGTCCAGTGTTGTTTCACGATTTCCTTTGTTATCATACAAGGATTCCAGGTCTCTAAATTTAGTAAAAAAAAAAACTGAACTGATGCTGGTTTGAGTCTTTTCATAGTATTTATCTCCTCTATAAAAATTTGGAACGCTACCAGCTACTATTTTATGATGTTTCTCTGTTAAGATGTTACATATGAGTGAATCAAAAAGTCTGGATGCTGCACTGTGATTATCATCTTGGATAATTTTTCTTGTTGATTGTTGTTGCTGCAGTCATAATGTTGGAGGCAAACTGAGTGTTGCAAGTTATTAAACACATCAGTTAATATTAATTATCTGTGTAAGTGTTTTATTCTTCCGTATTTTTATGCTCCACCTGTTTGTCTCTGACTCCGTGGGAGCTACTTATTCTCCCCTCAAGTATGAGCATGTGGCCAATACCATATCAGATACTGAGACTGACAAGCTGCTGGAAAACAGAATAACAGAGTATTCAACAATCAGACCTCAAAGGCTGTGATTGCACAACCACAGCAGCACTGAACTGAGTGGCATATCAGAGAATTCAAATGACACTGACATGACAGAGTGCAGCGATGATACAGCAGTCAACTCTCGTCTGAATATTACTTGAATAATATGTAATGTTTAATTGAGGGTGAAGGAAAAAATTCTTATACAGTCATAGAGGGAGAAGGAGAAGTGTCTAAAAATGTGGTTTTTGCAGGCAAGGCCTGAGCAGACACTGGATTACTTGGTCAGTGTGATAATTTGTTTGTTACAAACAAACACGTTTGGCAATCAATCAATATCAATTATAAGAGTAAATTACAGTTATCTTAATTAAAGAAATACACCAAGGCACAAGAGCTTTATTCACTAAATCATTATACTGTAGATCTTAACTTTTTGGCCACCATCAGAGTTACCGCATCAACACTGACATAAATCAAATATTAACTAACTGAGGACCTTAAACTAGTGTAGTGTGAAAGCCCATCGACCAGGCTATTATACACTGCACTCCATTACTGAGCCTGTCTGCTAGAAGAGGCCTCCTGGAAAAAACTCTAATGTCTCATTTATGTTATTTGTTCACACACAATACAGGAGGAGCAAAATATGTATCACTGCAGAGAAATGCATAAAAAGACTTAAACTGAAAAACTGAAAAAACACACACAAAAAAAGCAACAGTCACATTTTCTTCTCATCACACAATGAGGTGTTCAACCTCAGTTGGGAATGCAAAGTTTGAGAAAACACCGACACCATAAACATAAACACCAGTTTATAAATTTTTTGCTACCTGGCCACTTCCTGTTTTGATCAGTATCTCCTCTGTTAGCCCCTTTAATCACACGTGGGTGACATCATAGATTTGGGTACATTTTGTCTAATTTTAACATTTATGGATTTGCCTGGACTGGCTGTTTTATGTGCACTATTTCCATTACTTTACCACTCTGTTACTCCGCAGACTCTCACTGACAGAAACTCAAAGGATTGAGTATTCACTCTCTCTCCACTTTGGGGATGAGAAACTTAAACAATAACAGGACATCGATCACTTAAAGGTCGTGACATCTAAATTACCTGGTGAGTTGCGTTTCTTCTCAGGCAGACTGACAAACTGGTCAGCGGATGGGTTTACATTGATGAAGAACAAGAAAAAGTAGATTAAGTAGCTAATGCTGAGTTAGATAGATGTATGCTTTAAATAAACATCTGCAATGTATTCTCTATGACGCAGGTTCCAAAACTGAAAGTGTCGGATTTTCTGCATGTAGTGTCAAATCTCAGAAGGCCATCCTCCATGCTGCAGGGTAAATGTTTGAAACAAAACAGTCATGGAGAATAAGACTGGGAGACTCCATTGTATTTGCTGCTTGTTCTTTGACATTGGTTTAACATACTAGGGCCCTGACATGTCAAACCATCAAACAACAGAGGACAGGAGCAGCTCACCTGTAAATGAAACCAAAAACTACAGCCAATGGTCATCTAGAACACACAATCTGTGCCTGTGAAGAGGACAACTCTCCACACCAGCAGGTGGTGGAAATTATAATTAAATTCTGAAATTTTTACTAAAAAGATAACCTAAGAACTAGGAATGCCTATATTCAAACTGATTTGCCTTCTTTCACATCACTCTCACTCACGAACTGGATAGTTTCTCAATACAACGTTAACTACTTCTTGTTTAGAATATGTTGGATAAATATTTGCAAATGGAACTGGCACTGACAGCCCTTGATCTTTTGGTTTTGGAAAAAAAAAGGAAGAGGCAGAGGAAAAAAAAATCTGGTTATAAGAAATTTGGGTGAAATCATGCATACTGCAGAAAAAAGGAACGTTCCTAAACATGTGTCAACAGCTGGAGTCCCATATAAACTCAGACATTAAGAACTTCACTAAGCTCTTTTCTACAGATGTTGAAGGAACTTATCAGTTCAGTCATCCAGAGGCAAAACAATAGCTACACAGACTGTAATACAGCTAGTGTTTACACTCACTGAAGGAGTCTACAGCAGATACAACATGCTGAATCATCCAAATAGCTACTGGCAAGGGCCAAGTAGAGCCAATGATGCAGGACACACAGAGAAGACTAAGGCGACAGATGCTCTTCAAGCTCTGACAGCCGACTATTGGCTTGGTGTGTCAGGGCCCTCAAAGCAACAGTTTCAGAGTGCGTTCAGGTGCACCTTTTAAATTCAGAAATCTATATAATCAAAGGGCCAAAAAGATTGTTTAAACGAGAAAGTTGCGGTTTTGTTTGAATACAGGCCTACATCTTTTGTAGGAAGTCTTTACTTTTCTGCTCCTTTATAACAGGGATTTAATTATTATATGACACAATCTTAAAAATACGCCTTTCATTCCCTCATTGCCAGATTAAAAAGTTCTCTGAACATTTTTTTTTTAATTTTCAAGTTGTCATTAGTAAATCTAAACATTTTCATTTGTTGACTGTACTATTTTTTTGTTAATTAATAACTTAAGTCATGCACAACAGAAACATTTGGTCAGTAACAGACATACTTGGCTGAGGATATTTTCATCTATCAGAGTCAAAAAGTTCATGTCAAATTTTGCTCTAGGGGGCATAAAATCAAGGTAGTACAACAAGCAACATGTTTACTGTTCCTGCGATTTCTGATGTAATGTACTTATCTAATTATACCAAAGCCATTCTTTAACACACACTCCAATAAAAACACACACAACACTGGGGAGTGTGTGGGAGAAGGAGAAGACCAATGTTCTGTATCTGAGAATAACAGAACAATTGCCTTGCCTCCAGCAGGCTCTAAAAGGCTGTCATAACAACTAGTTTGAGAGCAAACTCGGCACTCTGTTCTAACAGCAGCATTAACAGCTGCATCAGGAGTATGGCTTGGTTATGAAATTAAATGAGGACAGAATGTCAGACGTATCCACTTCTGCTTTATTTGCCCTTTTTCTGCCTCCTGAAAACACACATGCAGGAACAAGCAAGTGCTCTTTGAGTGAGTGAAGCAGCACAGCCAGCCATACAGCAGACTACAAATCAAACAATAAACCCAAAGAAACTACATATGAGTTTAAGAAATAAAATGAAGAAAAAAATAAAATGACATTGCAGTCTATCTTTTGTCTTAGCGATGCATGAATCACCCATGGGTGCATGAAAATTTACTTTGATGATTTTAATCCCCAACAGCATTAAATTAGTTAAAAAATAATTATTTATTTCTTTTTGCAGACTTCAAAGAGGACCTGGAGTTATTCTGGCAACTTAATTTATTAACCATGTTCCCTTATTTTCAAAATTCATGAAGTTTGATAACCAGAACAGATGTTCTTTTGAGTTACATAAGAGGAGTAGAAGGTTAAGGCCACTGTATGCTGAGTGACATCAAATTCTGGTTTAAGTTGTTTCAGATGATGGTTGGGTCTCATTTGAATAGTTTCAATACAGTTCAGTTTCTGCTACATTTTTGAAAACCAACATTTTTTTCAAAATGACTACAAATAGCATTGTTTGTAATTAAGCTACTTGAGCCAACTTCATAAGTGAAGCCACACCTTTTTGATCCGACCTGATAATAACAAAATCCTTCCCGTTAGCATCATGTCAGAAATACAGTCTATTCTGACTTACCTCCTTGCCAAGGTCTTCTCTAATGACCTGCTGGATCTCCTCCATGCTGCTCTGAGGAGCTCGACTGTGGAGCACCTTCAGTGTGGATGTGTACTCCTCTGGCAGGAGGTAGTCCAGAGCGCCGAGGTGCTGGCCCACCTTGATGAAAGTACCTCTGTTGGCACAGCACAAGTCTCGAAGACGCTCCGCTGATCGCATATGCACCTACACATGATGGAACAGAGAAAAAAAAAGTTTGAAACCACTAAATCAAAAATAAAAAATTTAAGTCTCCCCTAGAAGCATAAGTGCACTATTTTATTCTCCATCTGACTCTGACCAGGATTGAGTCAAACAGTGTCACTGCAAGGACTGATCCTTTAAATTCTGAATAATGTCAGTGTCATCTAACAGATAACACTCCTCTCTTACATGAAAAAAATTCTATATATTATTTTAAAATATTGTTTGTCTTTACAAACATTGAGAAAACTGTTCTACCCGCCCAATTAGCACCTTCACAACAGAGGTGGCAAACCAGTAAGCACTCAAATGAAAGACACTGACAAAACACCGTCTTTGTCAAAGGCAACAGGACTCATGGTCAAGAGATCATTAAGATATCCACCCAAAAATCAACAATTGACTCATTGGTTAGTGGCTCACTGAGCACTAAGGAAGAATTTGACAAGTTGACAGGTCATGGACAAAACTCAAGCAATGGCTTATAAATCTTAACATCTGGCACTTCAACATTTATTTTCACTTTTGTCTGAAATGAGGCAGCGAGACCTTGAGAGAGTTTGACAATTTCATGTCACTTGTGTTTCAGTAAATGTATACAATTATCCCTTTAACACTGTCTTGTCCACTGCAACAAGAGCACTGGCTTTGTGCACTGGAGCAACATCATGTTGAAACCGAACAAACCACTGACAGAAAGTTAGAAAAGAACACAATTGCCTGGAGTATTTAATGCTGGAACATTAAGTGATGAGTTAGTAAGAAAATAAAAGTTACAAATTCAACAAGAAAAGACAGGAAATTCAAAGGAGAATAAAGTTTTTTTTGTTAAATTTTGTTAAATTATTGAAAAGCTGATCCGAAGGACAACTTTGATTTTCAGCCAGTCTCATACAGCTGTGAATGTGTTCATGTGGAATAATAAATCTGCTTTCTTAGAAGGTCAGCTCTCCAGTCTGAAGGAGGCCAAGCGCTGCAGAAATCTCCTAAACTACATTTGTGCCTGCAACAATAATGAACTTTAATTTCTCTAACAGCTCAGCTGAAAACTCTCTGACTCTAGAACTTCAATACACACAAGCCACACACTCATTTTAAACAATCACTCATTCTCCCTGTCAAGCTAAGTCCCACCTTCCATGGGATTTCAACAAAAGCATTTACTGACCTACAAGAGAATGAGTTCTTCTAATCTTTTGCATCTCAGTTAGATAAAACTCAACCAGATAGCCATCACTTCTTTTGTTTTGTTTAAATAAGTTAGTATATAAGTTAGCCACCCTGAACTGGAAATTACTAGTTTCTAATACTTGACTTTGACCAATAGCTGCTGATGTCTGCTATCTACGGTCAAACTGACTTCTCAAATCCAGCCACTAGGCTTGTTCGGTATACCGGTACTAAATTGGTACCGCGGTACTGGGTCAGTTAAAACGGTACTATACTGCGCTTGGCTGGTACCGGTACTTTTTTACTTTTTTTTTTTTTTACGTCGCCGCGTGACGGCACCGCGTTGTAATCTGAGCCGAGGCGAGTGAGCGAGCAGCGTGGAGCAGCAAACGGAGCAAGAGTCCGGCGTCAGAGAGAGATAAAGGAGAGGAAGAAAGAGAGAGAATGGCAGCCTCTGCAACCTTCACCACGCCGTAACTCATAGATAAACCAGGTACGCGAAGTGCTATATGGAATTACTTCAGCTTTAAAACAAATGAACACGGTGAAGCCATTAACACCGAAGCACCACTGCGCAAACGGTGTTACAAAACATGTCTGGCCAAGGGTGGAAACACTTCCAACTTCGCAAAACACTTGAAGGACAAGCAC
>JAPZDV010000007.1:22569347-22597450 GCA_029814665.1 Acanthurus lineatus
TTTATTTATTTATTATTACTATTATTATTATTATTATTATTATTATTATTATAATTACATTGTTAACAAACTTCTCTTGAGGCCCATTCCCTCCTCTGTGATTGACATAAATGGCTTGTTCAAGTACCAGCTTATGTAGATGTTTTTAAAATAAATAACAAAAACATATCCCTAATTATGTCTTTAATGTTACACACAATCTGACTGATCATCAAATCAGTGTTTTCAATTCTAAACAACAGCCTGTGTCTGCAAACAGCCATATCACCTGAGGTCATGTTGGAGCTATTTCTGTCAGAAAGTGTCGCCGATTTAGGGGGCAGATCAGAAAGAAAATCTGGCCTCAGTTTGCCCACGGCTTGTAGCCTAATCATCAGATTCATCATCACTCCCCTCTCTCCTCTCTTCCAGTAATCAGCATGCTTTGTCTGATGGAGGCGGGCTCACAGCTAGAGGATGACATCACCATGGCGATGCTGTTCACTGACAGCCTGAGGGGTATGCTGCTCTGGGATAGGCTGATGCTGGCCTCCGCCCACCATCTCCACACACGCACCATCCAATCAAATGAACCGTTAGCGAATTAGACACACGGGTTAATTTGTGGGACAACAGAGAGACACAGGAGCTCCGTATAGAATGCCTCTGGGTATCTCTACACTCATCCTCTTCACACAGTTGGCAAGGACAGTAAATAAAAGGCTTGAGGTGTGTGTGTGTGTGTGTGTGTGTGTGTGTGAGTGTGCGTGAGTGTATGTGAGTGTATGTTAGTGTGCGTGAGTGGGTGCAAGCTTGGGTGGGTGGTGTGTAATGGATGAGTGAGAGTGAAAGAATAAGGGAGCGAAGGCCAAAAAGATAGGAGAAAGACAAATAAAGCAAGAAAGAAGAGTGGTGGAAGGAAAAGAAAATGGGCAGGAAAAAGAAAAAGAAAAGATGGAAAGGAAGTGAAGAGGAAACCTTGAAATGCTTTTATGTAGTAATGTAACTGGATCAACTTTTTACCTGCAGCAGTTTCTGCCACTTAACTTTCATGCTAAAGTGGCAGTTTTCAGTTCAGCTTGTAGAATTGCAGAGCGATGTGAACAAAGTAATAGAAAAAAAAAATAAAACAAACTATGACAGCAACAACAGACATCAAGGGGCCTAATCCCCCACAAGGGGTGCTAATCTTTTGGAATCTCATGATCCAATTTGAATTCAATTACTGATGGCACAGTTTGATTCAAAATTCATTTCTGATTCAAGATCTTTTAACCATTTTAACATAAAGAAAAGGGTCAATACTTATGTGTGTTTAAGGTGCGTTTAAATTATTGGGGAAAAGTGGCATTTCAGCATACCATCTCTTTTACTGCATATGGGTTCTGCTGCAAAGGTCCTGCATCGTGAAAGAATTCAAATCTGTGAGCGCAGCCACTGGCTGAAGGGTAATGACTAGGCAACAATTAAAGATGAAGGACAAATGAATAAAGTCTGTCTCTGAGCACATCAATACAATGACAAAGCCTGAGACACTGAGACAAAACAAAACAAAGAGAAAAGCTGCTGAAAAGATCAGCCTTTCCCTTCAGCTATCAAGTTTTGTACAACAAGAACATTAAGTCTCTGTAGTGATCTAGCTGCTGTTAACATTAACATTACAGCCTGCAGGCCTTTGAAAAACAGCAATTTTACCAGACAGTCAGAAATGATCATGATCAGTTAAAAATAATTCTAGAATTCAGCAAATCACTATTTACTAGTAAACTTGCTGCAGACTTCTCCAGGAATCCTGTACTGAGAAAGGCAGCTTTACCAGAGTTTTTTGTTTTAATTGCACAAAAAAAGTCCCTAAAAAAACTGGTAGTGACACTAACTGGTTTTGATAAAGCTCGCTGTTTCACACAATAACAGTTTCTGTAACATGCAACAGTCTCTGTGAGATCAAATATTGCGAGGTACTTCACTGGCTTACTGTCCAGTTACTTTCAAACAAACAATGGTTGTTCTGCTCTAAACTGCATATTATAATATGTATGCTATGTTCTTCTCGGTTAGAGCATAAAATCCAAGGTGCCCCCTAATGCTTGCCTACACTGAAGAAATCTAAAGGAGTATAGTCTATTTGTGTAAACCTCAGTTTGTTGAACACAGGTAAAAGAAAACTTAACATTTTAACAACATACAAACACTAACTTTTGTAACTCGTGAAAGGATTCAGGATCCACTGTAAAAATGTAAATGTCCAGCTACCAAAAGGTTAATGGATCGCACTCATGTAATTTAGAAACAAGCATGTTCCAGTTATAGCCATTTGTGGAGCTGTAGAGGTTAGATCACTGGTGTAGGTGTAGCATTTGCAGGGTTATGGGGTCACTGGTTATCCTGGTAAAACTTTGGGCCAGTGGGTAAATGAACGTCGGTCAAAAAACAACACAGTGACTTCCACCTATGCCATACTTACTGTGGTGGATACAGCAGCAACAGACTCAGTCAAACTCAGTCTAAGAAAGAACTATTTTCTGAAGAGAGCTGATCAGTCCAGTCATCGGAAGGCAAACACTTAGGACTCTGATTGTAATGTAATAGGTGAACAGCCAATTTAAGTTTTTTTCATCACCAGGCAGTTCAACATGCTGAGAAAGCAGCCAACAAGGACTGACCAGTGTAAACCAGAATTACCACGAGGACTAGAACAGGAGATGCTCCCAAATGGTCAAAAAAATGGCTAAAAACCAACTATCAAACTTGGTTGGCGGAAAATGTAAACTTGGATCTTCAGGGTGAATTCTGCTTTAAGGTTGGTCAGTCTTTTTAAAGGTAAATGACACTTCTTTTCTGCACTGTTTAGAATTGGCAATGTGGTGATGTGGCTTGATAATTTTTGTGAGAGAACTTAATCATCATAAATAGCTATATGATGGACGGGTCTATGTCATCTAAACAGCTTTTAAGGCCATGTTAAGATCAGAGGAAAAAATCAAAGTAAGGAAAATGTAAAGAGACATGTTTGTGCTTTAAACCTTAATCGGCAAAGGAGGGTTTTTTTAAATTTTAAGTTGAGGGATTTTCTGCAGGATTTTGCACCAAGAATCAGGCTTTTACCATCTGAAGAGAAGTCCAGTTGCACCAGTTACATTTGTAAAACAGCCAACAGGTACGCTTTCTCTCTTAAGTGACCTGTGATTGGTCATTTGAGACAGAGAGCCTCTTGACTCTCTTCAGAGGCTAGATTTTCTTAAGCCTGAAAGCGAAGCCAAGAGGAGGTGCAGAAGTCTAGTTTCCAACTACGTGTTTCCTCATCTAACTTGTTGGCAGAGCATCACAGACTTCAGCCCTCTACGAAATCCAGCTGGCATACTTCTGTCTTCATTTATCATTGAAATCTTTTCAGCGATGCATGATTTCAGAAGTTACTGTGTTTCTCCAAATGCCATTTGGTGTTTGTTTAAGGATAAAATGACTTCTTGAGGGCTTAATAAGAACTGATATTTTGCTTATGTAATGCCTTAACTTCTCCTTTTATTTTTACTTAATGTATTTTTAAAATTGATAGGAGCAGTACAACAGCAAATTTTCCCATATTTAAAAGCATATATTCAAAGTTCTTGTTGCTCCAACTAAAATTCCAAAACATAAATATAAAGATTAAAGAATTAAGTTACGCCAGATAATGGCACAGCCTGATATGGACACTTTTCAAGTAAACCTCCAGAGGCAGATATGTTAGATACAAAGAGGGGGCTGTTTCTTGGCAGGTGTGGCAAAAAAAGACCTGTTAAATACAGACAAAGCACTTTAATTACCATTGTTAAAAGGAGGGAGACAGCTGTTTGCGGTTTGAGTTCTAATGGTAAGATCATTTAGCTCACAACACACACGAGGTATTGTGTACAAAAAAAGCTGCAAATGTCTTTGTTACAGTTCAATGACTGTAGAGGAACAGATGTTGAAGTGTGTGAGTTCAGATCACTTAGAGTTGAAGATTACATGCTGCATTATTTATCGGATAATTTAAATGTTTCTAACTATGACTGGACACAGACAGCAAATTACATTTAAATCCAGAGTAGAAAAAGTTATCAATGTGTGAGCTACACTTAATTACATCCTATGCCATTTAATATTCACAATACGTCAAACACCAAATAATTTTTACGCACATTATCTAATAATTACCCCCAAAGTTCTCTCACAGAGAAAAATTACAGTAACAGATGTAGTTTAATGACGTCATGAAGTAGTGTGGGATCATGGGATTTGTTAATTTAATTGTTAAACAGTCACCACTGCTGATAAAAAACCCATCTGACTGACTGCGGCAGAAATGTTCACAGTTAATGTTTTATTCATGTTATGCTGAATCACATTTGCGGATTTCATTCCTCACTCTGCACACTGTGAAGAAAAAGGACTCTGAACAAAATTTTAAACAACAAACTTCAGCAAATTTTTAAGATAGGCATTTCAACTTGAACTTAAATTTAAACATAAAAAATTTAAATCCTTACTTCAATAAACTCAAATTCAAGTTGACATGGCTAACAACTTTTCATTTTGACAAATTTAAAGTTACAGTATATGTAAAATTTGCTATTTGTGATTATAATGGCTGGCTTATCCACCAATCTATTATATAACTTAACTCCTTATAAATATTCTGATACCATTTAACCATATTTAAGAGAGAAACAGATGGTTTGTGGGACTGAAAGATTAATTCATCATTGTATTAGGCATATAACATGTCATTTATATGTCTTAAAACGACTGCATTTTTGCAGCGTATTGTGCTGAGTTGAGTTGTGTACTTAAATTATGCCACATTACATCAGTGTTAAACTCAGAAAAGGCTGTAATATTATTCAGGGTTATTTTGTCACCTGTTGTTCCCTTTAGAGGCAGAAATTACATTTTGTGCCTTTAAAGCAACCATTTTTATATTGGTTAGTTAAGAGTTGTGTGTGTAATTATTTTGTACATAAATATTTCATTGAGTGGAATTCAAGCTGAATTCTGTTACAGGTATAAATATTGATTTTTTTCTGATAGCTTTAAGTTTATTAATCACTCCACTTCATCTTATTAGAGCTTATTAGAGTACTTAGCCCACATTATGATGACTTTTCAGTGCATTGTCTTGCCAGTGCTACACCATCAAGAACACACTTCCTCACATATTTTCTCTTTTCTTTCTCTGCTTTTGTTCGTCATTTGTTTTTTCAGACATCTGTGTATTGAAAATAATTTTAAGTGCTGCCCCTAGAGGATGCTTATGGAACTTCAGAGTTTGAGGCCTCTTACCTCTTTTATTCAGGATGGTGATATAAAATCAGACTGCCATGGAGCATTTGGTCTGTTTCAGGTCTTTTATCACCAGGGCTTAAGTCTGAGTAAACTTTTTTTTTTTAAATATTTGATGCATTATGAGTTGCCTTCATCCAAAATGATCCTACAAAGCTTTGAAAATTTTTTATCATATCACAAAGTAGTGCTTGCCTTCCTTTTCTTTAGGTTTCTTTTTTAACTATGTCTCTCCACGTATGTAATTGAAGTGTTGGCCCTTTGGCCAGTTCCCTGTTGTGCAGGTCAGTGGACAACCTTTTAATGCCACTAAGCACAGATGGCAAACTGTTTTCTAGGAATCACTCTTACGCTCCCTTTTCTGCTCTTTGATGGTGTGCAAGAGAGACAACTCAACTGCTGATGAAAATGCTTTGCAGCTGCAAAACTACAGTGTGTCTATGATGCCTTTTGTCATAATAAAATTCATTAATAGTACCACACACCTGTAAACAAGCTACGCTATGGTATTGCAGGGGCAGGCAACAATTTGATTGCTAATATCCAGTTTTCAACTAAGCATGAGATGTTAAAAAACTAAAGCCAACTTGTAATCGAATACATGTAAAGATACTTTTTTTTCATTGTTCTTGTTATTTCTTTAATTATGAAGTACCTTTATAACTGAAATGTACCATCAAAAGGTTTTTTTTAAATCTGGAATATTTCTATGCAAGGCACAGTGGAGATAATAAAGGAGAGAAGGAAATGGAGATAAAGATCAATCATCATTTAATATAATTTGAAGGTGTTCAGCAGTATCTCTCTTCCAATAGATTAAGGGACTCACAAGAGACAGTTAAGAAAATTAATGGTCAAAATCTGTGCAGCAAAGGCTGAGATATTCTCGCTTATTGACTCTGTATAGGTTTTATAAAAAAAAACAAAAAATTCCAACAATGCAACTCGATGTGATATTTTATTATGCCGCTTACATGTCAAATAGAACAAATGGTAGAAATAAAAAAATGTTAATTTTTATGGCATGTGAGCATCGGCAGTTGTGTGATAGCAGAGTCTGTTGGACACGGTTAAAAAAAAACTGTACATTGACAACATTAAACACATTCAGTTGGCACTGTATTACTTTGGATGTCTTTCAACTGAGCTGAAGCACATAGATCAACATTCTGTGAAATTCTCATTAGATCAGAAGAAAGAGCCATCTTTTATTTTAATCTATGCACAGTATTTAATTTCTGCCATGAGCATGCTGCAGCTGCTTGAATGTATTGCCAGGTCTACTTTTGAACTGTAAACAGAGTCAAACTCGCCTTTCATGCTAGCTGTAAACATGTCCTGCCTTTTAGTATGGACCATATTTTCCAAGTTTTAAAACAATAGTTGGGTGACCATATGCACATTAAACTGGTTAAAAATGGCAGGCTGAAAGAACTCCTCAACTCCTTTACTTATTTCCCAGAAGACATTTTATGTTATAACAACCATTTTTACCGACTAAGTAGTACTTACAAGAACAAGCAAACTAACTTTTGTTTGTATATAGTTCTGGGTCTGAATAAAAGCAACCCCTAAATTAAAAAGGTAGAGAAATGATTCTAATCTATTGTGTTTTTGATTTTTCTGATTTGTTAATTGATATTCACACACACAAATAAATATATAATTCTTACTGCGTAGCTGAAGGAAAAGGTGCAAGTGCATTGTGTGCAGCTGGACAGCAGAGAGTAGGGTCCTATACTGGGAGCCCAGCTGCAGTAATTGATTTCTGCTGCCACACTAGGGCTAAATGACTGGGATTAGTGGACTATGAACAAGGCCTATTTATTATTGGGATGCTCATGATTAGCTCGTTACTCAGCTCACTGAGGCTCATCTAGCCGCCTGTCACAGGAGAGAGAGGGAACAGTGTGTGGATGTGTGTGTTTGCGTGCAGATTTAAGCCCATGTAGTCAATAGGCCTCTTCTACATGTATTATAGCAGCGAAGCCTGAGGAGTTAGCGAAGCCATTCACAAGAAATCCTCCAGCATTTAATACAATGATACAGAATGTATAGTATCTAAATAGACTGAGGCTCAGCTCGGGCCCCTCTGCTGCTCCATGTATTAAAAATGTCATTTATATTAACACAGCCCAACAGCAATACAACAAGGTAGGAAAAATACAAGCCATTTGTTATCTCTTACAGCCGAGTGTAGACGTAAGCCCTTACTGTGCCTCTGTGATGGTGCTGTTTTCTCTCACTGTGATATGAGAGGAATAGCAAAAATATGCGACTCAATGTCAAATGAGGAAAAAAAATGAAGAAGGCATGAGAGAAAGAGAGGTGGTGGGGTTGGGGGTGATTTTGCACTGGGAGCCACAGTTAATTTCATGCTCTGCATTTTATTGTCATGCTTCAGTAATTGTGCCTCAGTGGCACATGAACGGCAGCACACTCTGCCACAAGCCAGCGGATACTCAGTATCAGCAAGGATCAGTGGAGCTACTGTTCATATAAGCATGCAGTATATGCATACATACACACACAATCACACACACACACACACACACTATACACCATAGACTACACTGTAGTGTTTATAAATGCCTGTTGTGTGTAATCATTTTCTCTGATATTTTGCAAAATATCTGCTTTAAGTAAGTGACATAAAAACATTAAAACATTACCGAAATTAAACACAAAATAATATTTTTTCAAAATTAAGACATTTTTTGACATGCAAATAGAATAATGTACCAGGGGTGCATATATTCCACTTTTTCTCACAGCACTTATTCAGATATCTTAACAACAGTGCATCTTTAGATACAGAATACCAAGCAGATACTTGTGTTTGGGTCAAAAAAGTATAAATTAGACTCCAACTATTGAGTCAAAAGAAGCCACCTGAGTAAACTGGTTATTTAACTTGTAACAGAGCACTTCTTTAATTTAGATTTGTACACATACACTACAGGAGTGCAACACATTTTCATAATAATTATTCTTGACAAGGAACAGTTAGGGTTTTTGCCACAAATTCACACTGATGCTCAATCCACTCTGGAATGCTCAGTCTACTAATTGCACTTACATTGCACAGGAGCAGTCACTGATTGTGCAAACATCAATACTCATGGTCAAACAGCATGTACCCGTAATAACTATCTGCATAAAATAATGGATATGTAGAAAGAGTTGAATCATTGTAGAACACAATGAAACCACTAACAATGCAGGAAGAAACATCAAGTGAGATTTTATACTCATGTCACGGCATATGCTGGGAGGTTCCCCTATATGACTGCCTCGGTATGCTACAGTATAAGCTCATGTAAATGATTTTTATTAATGGGTTGACTAAATTTTTTAATTTTCAAATACATCAATTACAAATTGGATTAATAGAATATGTGCAATAAACAACAGTAAAGCACTATAGAGCACCAAAAGTGTTGAAATTATCTGCATTGACTAAATCATCATCATACTTTTAATTCTTTACATTATTTTTACTATTATTATTATTATTTGTGTCAAATTACAGGTTTGAAAATTGATTTAATCTTAACAAATCTGTTCCATCATAGGTTTTACTCAGTGACAAAAAGGAAATTAAACTTTATTTTCTTTCTCCATTTTGTTTACATATCTGTTTTTAAAATCGAACAGTACTGGTTCATTTTATAAGAACTCTCAAACAAAATAAATTGAAACAACGATTATCAAATATGTTGTAACGCACATTTAAGAGCTAGCTCTGGGCATCACATCTTTAGCACATTTTGCCTCTGGGGGGCTCTGAAAGTTCAAAAATGATTTCTAAAAATTGACTGCATGTTTCCTGTTGTTGTTGTTGTTGTATTTAAATAGGACAACATGATCTATGGTAATGTCCCAGTTTTGTTTTGATTGATCAGTGAGCTGGGTTGTCCGAGTAGTAATAAGCAATCAGTTCCTCAAAAGTTTTTGCTTGCCACAAAAACCTGGTCTGAAATTATTTGAAGGTCCTAAAGACTGTGAATAATCTCTGCCTTACCTTAGCCTATGGGCAACAATCTCACATGCTACCAAAACTGATTCACAGATTGTTTGTTTTTGTTTTTTTTGTCAAAAAAATGAGGTAGCAATGACATTAAATGTTATGTCTGACTGTAAAAACAAAAAAAATTGTTGCAAAGAAGGCACGTGCAAAGCGTTCTTTAACAAGAAAATGTTAGACAGTGAATATCATGACGAGAAGCTTAGACGAGAGAACAATTACACTTTCTACAGAGTGTCTGTTGTAGTGGATCAGTTTAAGCCAGCGTACACAGAGGAGAAAATGGTGTTGAGACGAGCAGAGCGTGACAGGGAAGGAACAAGAAGACAGGACATAGTTGCTACATCATCGGATCAGGCAGAACACCAGCCAGACGACAGCTGCTGGTGTTACTGTGCAAACCACAACAGGGTGCTTTTGCTGCCATAAATGGGACATTTTAGAATTACTGTGCATGTATATGTGTATTTGACTTTATAGACTTACATTTTTGTTTTCAGACATGTAAAACAGAAAAAGAACTGTACTAGCTCTCCTTTATTAATAGTTTGCACAGCTCTATCTGGGGGTGCAGGTATGTCAGCAGCTGCAACAGCCTGTTCTTTCCTCCATTTACAGCATATTTAGGTATATATTAATACTGGTATGTTTTGTAATTATATGTTGGTACTTCAGGGGCTTCACATAGGTTTCTTTTTCTGCTTGTTTTTTCGTCTGTTGATTGTGCATTCCTTCTACTAATGTGGTCACACCCATGTGTGTTTGTGCCTGGAGATGTTGCTTGTACCTGAATTTGTGTTCTTTTTTCAGAAAAATTGAGCCCTGTGTGTTTTCCTCCTTTCCGACAGACACTCATCTGACTTTTTCCACACAATGAAAATGTAATCAAGGAGACTTGACACCTGCTGGAGCTTATAATCCATCACATTGGACACTTCACAGATGGAGCATAATACAAACAGCTCAAATCAATTCTGGCCTTATCAGATTTTCTTCAATGCATACTCACTCTTTTATGATTTGGTTTGGTTTACACAAAGGACATTTTTTAACATACACAGCTCTTTGAACATTTATTCAATGTGACAGTGTTTTCTTTTTAATTCTGAGATTCCAACATTCATTTAAGTGGGGATTAGGTTAAAGCACTACAGCAAACACACTTTTCAGCATATTTTCGCTCTATATTTTTATGATTCTACTGTAATAAGCAATTATTTTGGTCTCGAGTTTTTCATCATAAGATATATTGTCACAATCCTTAATTATGTCACAAAAAATGCACGACTCGCGATCACAACATTGCATACAACACCAAAACGTGCAGTTGATTTCAACACCCACTCACAATGCAAGCGACATTATGGTATAATGACAGAAAATTAAAAATGACTGCCTTTCATCAAACCTAAAGTCTTGTGTTACAGTGCTACGCTGTTCTGCGGAGATGGGAGGCCCCTTACATACTAGATGATTTTGGGCCCAATTCTGGGCCCGATTTGCGTGCGTACCAGGAAGTGTCATCAGCCAAATGTTGCACAGTTACAAACTCAGCGTAGACAGAGAAAACTGTGCCCCAAGCTATATGGGATGTTAACAGAGAATACAGGCTCATCAATTTATGGCAAAAATACCATCAAGTGCTTATGTATTGTTTAATGCAAAACATTTGTTTACACGAGTGCCTGTAAGATCTAGTATTTGTGGTATCTAGAATCTGTATCGCACCTTTTAAAAAACGAATCAGATTTGACTTTGATAATCATTTAGTGTGTGGAGGGCTTGAGTGAGTCCTTCTCGGACCCACCCAATGTGAAAATTTGAGAATTTGCTGTTGATTCCTTCTGAGGATCTGAAGCCCCAGTAATGGTAGTCTACACAGCACAAAAAATAGAAGAAAACCAAAGGAAAAGGCTCTAATTCAGTCCAGTATGGAGCAGGATTTTCTTATTCTAAAGGTTCTACAGGAAGAAAGCAGAATCAGTAGCGTTAAGTCTTCTAAACCCAACATCTGTGTGAACCTCCAAAACCACCAAAAGTCTCAAATACAAGCTCAAATTTTAAAATATGACAAGTAAAACCTAACAACAAAAGTAGGAAAAGGCCAATGTTTGTCTGATAAGCAAACTTTAACAAACTTGAGCAATTTATTGTTTTCAATATTGACTAAAAATTCATGTCAAACAGCAAACTGTTCTAATTCTATTACAAGTAAGACAACAACTGTGTTGAAAACTGACGAAGCTGTGATGTTTATATCATAAATCCTGACGGTCAGGAATTTTCCTTCTTTTTGTTTTGTTTTCCTTACGTGAGTAAGATGACCTTTCTTTACTTAAAAAAGCCTTAAAGAATGTACATCTGGTGTCTGTCCTCTGATATTGAAAAAAAAACAACTTGAGGCTTGTTTTGTCACACATTTGGAGAAGGTATGAGCTAACATTTTAACACTGAACCCAAAACACCAGGCTAAGACCAACTCCTCTACAACAGAATCTTCATCTTCATCTTATCATTTACAGTAATGTAGCAAGTTACACAAACTGCTGTGAGCTGTCTGTTTTAAAAACACAGACTCTGTGTCTGTGTTCTGCAGACTCTGACCGGGTCTGTTTCCAACACAGAAAATCAGATGATTCCTAGATTAAAACAAAAGCCAGAACAAAAAGTAAGTGGAAAACAGCCTTAGTCTGGCATTAGACCTTATTCACTCAGTCCTCTGTGTTTTCTTTTGGCCATCTAAAAAAATTTAGTGAATATGGATCATATGCCATTCTTGGTGCAATGTTTTTTGAATTCCTCAAGAGGGTAAAGCTTGCAGATTGGTGTAAAAGCTCCCATAAGCACATCAAAGATTGTGTGCAGCAGTGTGCAGTGTTTGCAGCAGTAACATACAGCACATGCTGTGGAGGGACCACACTGTTGGATTGTTGCTGACACAGCTAAAAAGTCTAATAGGCAGAAATGATTATTTGACTTTCTGTCAAATTTGTTTCCAATGATACGTTTGGTTCCACTTGTGTGAAATGTACTGGGATCAGAGTTCTACTCCACTTCAACAACTCCTTTTGTCTTAACAAAAGAAACAAAAACTGAAAAGAAACATGGCAGCAGTTTTTCTGGGAACTGGGTGATGCAGATAAAGCGAATTATGGTCTTTAAAAGTACAGTCATTCACACACCTCAGTGTTTAGAGATTGATGCCTCCATTCTTTTCAAAGCCCTGCAAATGATTGTCAGAACTGATGACAAGATGAGACACTGAGCAGTAGCTACACCATCAATGAAACAGGCTGTGTTTTCCTGTAGGACTGAAGAGCACTGCACTGAAAATGTGTTAGAGCAAAACATCCAAATCATTTCACTGTCTGTATAAGATTTATACAGTATTTCTTTGGGGAAAAGATCTTTTAGTTTCACAATATCTCTAAAATGCTTCACACTCACAAAGATATCATTTCTACCTTTTTAAAAGTATTTTTAAGTTTTTACACAGTAACTTAATGTACTGTAGATTTCCGTTATCAGTTCTGCACTTTTAGCAGTTTATCCAAATCTCAACAGGTTTTCTAGCTGATGAGATTTAGAACAGAAACTTTGTTTGATGACAGAAAAATTTCAAAACTACAAATAGTATTTATTTTAAGACATTATTATTTTTTGTGTAATACTTAATTTGTTGTCTACATTATCATTTCAGTCATTATGCCTAAACTTAAACATATTTAAAAGTATAACCCAGAGTATCTTATGCTTTGTGGCTGTGGCAGAATTTAACTGATTTATGTTGCAGTATTTGCCACAAGTTGTGCTACAACATGTTGAATAAGCTATATGAAAAAGTAAAAACGAGTATAGGCTGAAAAAAATACAGCTCTTGTTTTTTTTATTTATGACACATCGTTTTTGAGTGACCACTCCTTGAAAAACATCAAATGTTGTAATCTAAAGCTCCAAGGCACTGTGCCAGCTGCTGTTTGGATCCATCGCCCTGGGCGGCACAGAGAGAGCAGCAGAGACGGAGAAATGGAGTATTTGTGCTGCTGCTGGAGATCAGCTTGTCAGCGATGATCTAACTACAGCAGGCAGCTGGGAAGCAAATGTTAAACGTTCCCTCCTCTCCATGTCCCTCAAGGATTTTCCCACCTCAGACTTGTTTAGCTGATAAGCTGCTGCCATGAGCTCGCCAAGGTCAGCAGTTATCTAGCCCCACCCCAGTATTTACATACTGTGTCCCTCAGAAGAGCCAGAGCTCGAGGAGTTGTGGTGGGCACTTATCTAAGCTGAGTACCCTCCCTTTTTCCTGTGGGAGAACAGCAGTGCTAAAATACTGAGGGATGTAGTCAATGCTGACATCTGCTGGAGGGAAGCTGAAGTTGCATTTTGTCTAATAATAAAATCATGAGTGACTTGAGTGTAAGAGCTAATTTCAGCTGAATGTGTGGTCTTAAGGAAGTATTTTTGCCAAAACCATACGAGAACAACAGCCAGATGTGAGATCAATAAAGAAAATATATCTATCTATCTATCCATCCATCCATCCATTTTTTGCGTCCATTTTGACAAAAGAATACTTAAGTCTGACACATTTACTTGACAGAAGAAACTGTTTTCTCATGGGGAACACACTCTAAATAAAGGGACCACTTGTTATCCATCTTCATTTTGTGTTGAATGTATTGATTTAAGCTGAAGGGTATCAAGCAAGTTTAAAATAACCTTTGAGAAAAACAACTGAAAAGTGCAGCAGAAACATGTTCAGTGTGAATAGGATGGGTTTTTTATACTTTTGGGGGCTAATGTAGTTTCACCAATGAGATTATTATATCATTTGGGTGGGTGCACTGTATCCAGGTAGTAATTCAAACTTGTATATTGTTGTCTAGTGAGTCTGTGGCATTACAGTGGATGGGTGTTTTATGACAATGCCACGTTAGGGCAACAACAATGGCCTAAGACTCATCGCATAGCACCTTATCCAGACTCCCTTCACCGTATCATTTTCTGCTGCATATTCAGGACCAAGTCACTTTGGCAGCAGACAATGTAATCCAGATGTCCCTCCTGCAATGCCCTCCATCTCCCTCTGTGGAAACCATAAGGTGTTCCCAGGCAAAATGTTTCCTTGCCAATGGCAGTACTCAGAGAGCCTACAAAGAGGAGCTCCCAGGACTCATCAGATGGAAGAACCATCTCACCTGGCTACTGTTGATGCGAAGGGACAGCAGCTCTACTCAGCTTACTCTTCACAACAATGGCCAGAACAACACCCACATCACTGCAGATGGTGCATCAATACACATGTCAAGCTCACACTTCAGCTGACCCTAAACTAAAACAAAGACCCCAAGATACCAGAACCCCTTTCCTTCCAGCAGAAACTCACCTCTAACCCATAGAGAGCAGTCAGTTGTTTTCCAGCAGAGACCTGTGGTGTTTAACTCACAAGCACTGGATGCTCTCCCCTGCCTGACTGCACCTGAAGATGCTGCCTGTAACTGTGAGGATCCAACAGTTTTAAAACATAAATTTATTTCAAGAGAGAAGAACAAATGAGACAAGTGGGAACAAAATTCAGCAGAAAAAAGTAGCACTACAGAGATTATCTAGAAACTCATGTGACTGTGAATGTCTTAAGGTTTGATCCGACAACAGTAGTGTTTCTGAACTCTCCCTGAGAAGTGCTACTGAAGTGAACCCTCTAACCAGTTCACACACTCTGTGGCTAAGTGAGTCAGCTTAATGACGGATATTCAAAATATAGAGGAACTTATTGTTGCAGTAGCTGATGCAGAGGAAAGATTTTTCCTCTGGTGAGAAGTCACTAATTTCCATCAGCAGAGCCTTTGATTTCCTTCCCTTCGGTGCCTTCATGTCAATGTGACAAGCTCAGACACATTCATTGTAATAGGGCTAAACGACAACTCTTTATCTCTAACCTTGGGGTGGTGTTAAAAGAGAATTTGCATGATACAGTGCAGATGTGCCAAGTGAATCGGCGTTTTGTTCTCTGTTTCATCTCAGCCATGAAAAGCCACCTTCAAAATGGCTGCTTCCCCAAATCAGCTTTATGCTCCTGCCTTTTTCTCATGCAGCTGAGGAGGCAAGGGGATCATTAGACATCAGTATCTGTTTGTCCTCGCTGTCACCAGTTCATCATCTCCCCCCTCCTCCTCCCTCTCAATCTCCTCTTTTCACCCTATTCCCTAAAATAACCTTGTGACTTGTAGTGTACTTCTGTCTCCTTATGAAGCTGCTGACAATTTGCTTTACAATCAAAGAGTCAGTCTCTTTGTATGCCATCACAGCATTTGCCCAAAAGGAAAAGACTGACATAGAGACAAGCAGTTAATCATAAAATATATAATTTTATATATTTACTTTTTGGAAAAAAAAACATCATGGGTGAAAAAAAGGGAATTGTCAGCTCTGTAAAATTGTACTCTTGCAATTCTGTCTCTTACAAAGCATTAATGCACCAATGTAAATCTGCTTTGCCAAATAAGAATTTGAAGAAAACATCAATTTTGTCCTTTATTCAGACTATAGTCAAGAAAGGCAGAACATATTAAATTACTAAAGATCGGAGATTTTCATACATCAGATTTATCTCGCATTATCACAAAAGTCACAAAAACTTCATACAATAAATATCTCATAATATTTAACTATAAGTATATACATTCAGTATAACAGCATACTGTTTGCCTGTGAGCAGAACATGAACCTCGACACAAAAGATGTTACTGATCCCAGTGTTCAAATGGTTAAGAAGCTGCGGTTGGATTGCAGAAAAATGATGCTTATCTCTCTGTTCATCATTTTTTAAAGTTCTCTTCCTTTGATTAATTTTTTCTTTGTAAACTCTGACAACACTGAGACTCCTGATCTATTGGTGATAACGCTCACTCATCAGACTGGTAGTGAGAATTGTCATGTCCTTTGGTTGGAACACCGTGAATGCTCACAGAAATGCCTCTGTGTAGCTCAAACTTCATGTGGTCTCAAGGTGTAAAATGCATGTCACATCATACACATGTGTGCATGTATGTGGCCAGAATATGTGAGCAAGCTCAATTCTTCCATCGACAATAAACACAACACAATACATAACAGAAACTGGCACAGGGTCCAGTCAGGATTTACTCTGTTTGGTTTAAATAAAAGTCTTTCATTACATAAGAGGTCTTCAAACAAAAAACTCTCTGGCTGCTCCTTATTGTTCCTTGGTGCTCTAACTTTATGTGGAGTTTTTGCTTGGTACAAAATCAACTCATGCTCTCTAACAATCAGCAACATGACAGTGACAGTGACAACTTTTCAATGGAGTGAGTCCCCAGGATCAACAGCTGGTCACTGCAGGTTGTCCCAAGATATCTGAGTAGGTTCCCCATAAGATATGGTTCTTGACAGATTGTAGTCTTACAATTATTTTTGATGTTATGTGGTACGAATTATGATTATATTCAGAATAAACTATAAAAGGTTTCAAAATTGCTCAGGGACAAAATTTCAATACCTAATATTAAAAGGTGTAATAATAAATATTTTGTTTATATAAACTGGCTAACTTGAAACATCCATCTGACAACTGCTGGTTAACTGCTGAGGGAGGCTGAAACCAGAGGTGGAGTGGTTGGTAAACAAGTTTTTTGTCATTGTACACACAGCAACACAAGAGCAACAGCAGCAGGCTGTAAACTTTATAATATGGCTGCCTAATGTCCCTCTTAACAGTGCCGTAAGCAGCCCAGCAGGAGAGACACACTGTGGTGTGCAGAGATATTATGACTGAACTGGGAGCAGGTCACACACTCTGACCTTCTCTGACTATGTGGAAATCTGAAGTTTTTACATCACAAATGACGAACAACAGACACCCAACCCTCCACCCTCCTCTCAGTCTTGCCCTAAAGCCTCTGCCAGGGTCCTCATGCATTATTCATGCGAGTTAAGTAAGCTACATTTAATTCCCCAATCATCTGTTGGCATGGCTTGTAATGAGATGCTGATAGTGTAGATAACCCAAACTCCCAGAGAGGGTAAGAAAAGGAGGGAAGCAATCGGTGAGACACAGAGGAGAGGCATGTCATTTTAGATATATGAAACAATCCTCATCGCCCAGCACCACATTTTTGGTCACGTTTGGTTTTAACTAATGTATATTTTAATTTCTTTTAGTTTTTGCATTTAAATATATGCCATTAGCACAGTGCTGAACAGGGTACTTGAGAGACCTGAAGAGACTGAGTATATGTATATATATAACATATACACACAAACACACACACACACACACACATATGTATATGTATATACATTATACATTATATATACATAAATATATATGCACAGTATATGTGTGTGTGGGGGGGGGTGCATATATATAGACAAGTTTCAGAAAGCTGCATGGTTGTGCTCTGTGGAAATGAAAAACTGCAGTTATCGGTGGCTTCGTTTCCACTGAATGGTTCTGGAGTGAATGTCCAACAAGAACAAAATACGCTGCTTGCTGGAGTTTCAGAAGCAGCCTTCATGAGAAATGAACTGTAAAATACCTACTCTATCCACCTTGAATTTATTTCATAACTTTAATTTATTTCACACTGACTGATTTAATAGTTCATGGATCGTATCAGTAAAATGTTACATTTATGGGAAGTCATCAGCAGTGGGCTGTCAGGACCACTGCTTCTGGCCATCCAGCCCTACCTCTGTATAACTAGAACAAGAGCTGCCGCAACAGTCAGTTTTTTGGTCAATGTAACCGGTGCTCAGATGGAAAACAGCCTTTTATTAAGAGGCTGCACTGGTGGGAGTGTCTTGCCTCAGGTCCTAGTGAGGTAAAGAAATGCAATGCAGGTGGGACAGTGTGAATTACTTATCTAAGATTCTTAGGGCTTATCAGACACCAAGACACTGCACAGAGCTGTAGCACTGTGAAACAAATTTCTACAACTCTGGCAAACATCTTATCTCAAATCAGGTAAAACAGGAGTAATTAAAAGGCTGCATTGTAGATAACATTTCACTACAGAAAAAGTGCAGCTATGGTCAGCTTTTTTTCCCCAACAACCCTGTATTTTGTGTCTAGAGCCAATATGTTTATTGTAAAGGCCCCTACAGTAAGCTAAAAGGGGCTGCAGCTTTGTTTTTCTGTGCAAAGGTGCTGTCTGTCAAAAACAACTTTTAAGATTGGTTTAACTGGCTATCTTGTTGCAGTTTTCTCCACAGTACCAATACAAACAAAATATTCTAAGAAGAAGCAAGAGGTCAACAAGTCTGACCAGGAGCCGCAGAGCAAACAGGGCTACATGCTCTGCTAAACAACAAGTGTAATCAACTGTAAACTCATATCTATTAATGGATGTACTTTATGGCTGCTGTAAAATCCCTGTAGAGAAAGAGGTCAAGTATTTGAAACTACAGTATTATGATATTATTGAGCAAAGGCTGAATATCCTGTAAACAGTTTGATTCTGCTGCAAAATATTTTCAAGTCAAATATCAGTTTTTATGATCTCCTGCTGTTTTAAAGGCATTCATATACAAATGGGCCAGCTTTGAAAATCCTTGACACATTATTGTAAAAAAAAAAAATATGTATATCAGTACTATACTCCTAACTCTGATTGTTTTCAGTTGTGTTGTGATAAACTAATGTCATATTCTACAAATGTTTGTTTGAACTTCTACATTTGGTCTTTTTCATAAGGAGATATTTACAGATGCGTCACACAGTTTTTACTCCAGAAAAGAATCTCATATACTGCTCCCACTTAGAACCACAAATAATTAATTTCTATGGGTGTATTGGTCCCACTGGACCATCATCATAAGTGTTTCAAACAACCATACAGCAATGATCAGTAACTAATGATGCTCCATCCGTTCTGTGTGAACAGGTGCTAGACAGTTATTCTTCAGTGGGATTGACTCTCAGTGATTGGCAGTGACAGATACAATCCATCACATCAAATTCCACATATAAACACAAGGGGGAAACAAAAGGAAAACAGCAACAGGGACTAAAATGACAAAGTGGTGGATAACAAAGGTTTTTGGAGCAGTGGCGATCCATGTCATTGAGCGGATAAGCCTATAACATGGCCTTACAGAAATTAATTAACGACATGTTTTAAATAATCCTCCAACAGAAAAAGAAAAACTCCATTAAGTTTAGTAAAACCTTTACCCCAAGCTGCCACAGAAAAGGCTCAGCTATCAAAAACACTGGCACACATTATCATCAGAACGCTTTAACTATGGATTTGAAAGAAAAAACATTAACAGTATTAACAGTCTATCAAAGATGACGTAACCTCAGAGATAGCCTTGCACATGCTATTGGAAAATTTGTGAAATAAAAAGTAATATGGCCTTGTTAAAACCTTGCCACAAATGCAGAGGATGAGCTGCATGTAATGTGGTCAAGGAAGGTTACTACTTTAATCATCCTCACTCTGGGAAAAGTATTTTATCAATGATGTTCAACTTCATGTCCCAAAGGATTAAGTGATTAGACTCCATTGCATGTCATGTTTCAAGGAGTTCTGGGATTTTATTGACCTTATGGTACACGAGTTATAAGTATTTCACATGTTTGCTTAGTTTTGAATGATTCATCAACGCAGTGAGCCTGATGATTTTATTCAATAGATATGCAATTCCTCTAAACGCCTTCTAAATAGATTCAATTATGTGTCAAGTTGTCTTACTTGTTCCTATTTCTCTTTTCAGTGGTGCTAAGCAAGAGCAGCCTGTGGACTTTCTCTTCCCAAAAACTTTAGAGATCAGAAAGAGAGAAAAAAAGAAATACATAAAAAACCTTTGACCTTTTCAATCTTGAAATGTCTAAAAGAATCAAAGCTGCAATGCACTGTGACAAATTGTGAGGCCTGTGTGCCCAACACAGGAGTCATGATGACATCACTTATGTCAGGTATCCTTGCACCAGCTTTAAGCTTCACCAAGGCTGCGTTCATACATACAGACTGCAAAGCTGAGACAGATATATGCTGCTGTTAATTGTAAACAGGACCTGGTGTTGCAGCCTGGAGCCACTGGCTTTGCTCCGGAGACTCAACAAGGGGCACAATGGCACACAATAGTTTTCATGCTCACAAAGCAGACACATTGCTGTTCACTCCCCTCCTGGAGATTACTCTATATATGTCAAGTCTGCTAAGACATGATCTTTGTTAATAACATTACTCCATCATGTGTTTAAATAAAACATTTAAATAAAGTTTTGGTCAGGACAGAGCATCTCCTGACAGAGTGGAGACAGCCTCTGCTTGGTTCACCCGCTAACATACAGGTCCTGTTGTTTCTCTTGTTTTCAGTCAGAGATGTTCCAATACCCTTATTTTTCTTCCAAATACTGATTCCAATGTCTGAACTTTGTGTATATTTTTAAAGCACTGGTATCACATCTGCAAATGGTAACAGCTGACACACAGATCTAAAGTTATATAAATTACAAATATCCAATATAATGTATTATCTTGTATTTTATTAAGTATCAGAGGCTTTACAGATAATAATATCTGTATTGAAACAACAATACTTAAAAAGCCTGGCGCTGTTTTGTGAATCATCACTGATTTCATAACCTTGTGAGTTAAGTTGTGGAGATGATCAGTTGCATCGACATAGGTGAACATCTAGATCTGGCATACTGCATACTGCATACATTTCATCAGTCTCATCTTTTTTTTTATCCACTTTAATGCAGGCTGACAGGGACATTTCCCTAAACAAAGGCTATTGTGTTTTCATGTGGAGCTGAGTGACAATGAAGAGATGAAAATCTCTGCTCAAACATCAAACTGTAACGCAAACAACATCCTGTTCTCACTGTTAATCAAGTGTTAAATCCACACATTACACATGTGCTTTAGTGTGGTGTGAATCCACAGCGTTTTACTGAGCTCAGACAAATCACAGCAGAACTTAGCTAGCTTCAGAGGGCAAACAGCAGTCCATCTGTTCTCTCATTGCAGGGCATGGTCTTCCACTCATTCAGCTCTCTTTAGAGTGCTCCCATGCTTGTTCTGTGATACACTCTAATTGGCTGTGAATGGCCCCTCGGCTCACTCAGGGCAGTCTTGATGAGCCTGGAAGACTGCTTGCTTAAGTGGCTTTTGACTGAAGCTCTTCATGAGAGGCTGAAAGCAGCTCTGCTGCTCTGCTGACAGATGAACATGAGATAAACACTAACGGGACGACAAGAAAGATTGGATGCAGCGACAGGAGCTCATTTACTGTGCAGTTAAATGTGTCTCTTGTGACAAGGAACAAACATAGTTGGAGATCGGAGGGCACTGACATAACCGCTTCATATTGAATAAATAATTATTTCATTTTATGCCTGTTGCCAGTAGGGATAAATATACTTTACCACCAGTAAAGAAGGTCTTCCTATTTCAAACTAATGCAGTGTAACATGATCTAATCTCACAGTTCTGAAATAAATCCCACTATGACAGTTCTAGTGTTTAGCTTTTGTTGAAACTGCTTTATAAAGTTGATTGATTATGTGAACTATATTGACATGAGACACTGATCATTAATAATTGATGTCAATCATCCATCTTATTCCCAGTTTGACTTGAAGATTACTGAATTTCAAAGCCTAATCCCTTAAATAATTAATTTGTGATGTAAAAAGATTCAGAGCTTCAACACTTTCAGTGCAAAATTTTAAAAAAACTGCCACTGTACTTCTTTTTCTACAGTACTGTTGGTGCCAGGGAGCAGCGTATACACTTACAAGTTTTCTTGTCTGCCGTTAAATGGCTAAAGAAGAACACATACCAATGCAGAAGATAAACACAATTCACAACAAGTACAGCTGTTATATCAGCGATGTCAAAATGATAAACAGTAAAAGTGCTGTATGGAAATAAGAAACTTTGCTCATGAGGATTGGATTTATTACTAATAATTTATGCAAATTATGCCAATCCGGATGAAATAAGGAAAAACAGACAACTTAATGATGCACTTGAGACAAATATCCACATTTATCCAATTAATTCAAGGTGAGTTTCCATTCATGTTAACTTTTCACTGAAGCCTAAAGCATTATATTCGCAAAACTTATCCACACATTCTTATACACATTTACAGCACCTTTGGTCAAGACAGCTAGCTTAACTGTGTAGCCAATTTCAACTTTAACAAAAGCTAAAGGCTACCATAGTAATAACTAATAAAATGTATTTACAGCTTGTATAACAGACTACAAACTTCATCTGTCAGCTTGTGTTGTCTATCACAAAATGTAATCATACTGTTTTAAATAAATATCTCGGAACTAATATGTTGTCACTGTGCCAGAAGATTTTAATCATTCTTGCACTCTGAATTGATGGTATTTCTACCAACTGTTAGATTGTTATTACATAAAAGTAGCACACGGTGATGTGTTACCAAGAAACTTTTGTTCAACGGCTCTTGAGCAAATATATAAACATATTTGAAACTGTTTTTTTGATTATTAGCGAGGCCCTAGCTAATGATGTAAATGGTTATTTATCATTGTCAATCATGCATAAAGTACTGGAGTCAGTTTCAAGTCATCACTATTCCCCTCCCTGTTGTGACATTTTTTCACCTCTCTGTCCTCTGATTAGCCAAAATATGTAGATAAATAAAAAATAATTTAAAAAAACCTACAGAAAAAAATCAGCTACATAAAGACACTAAACAAGTGAAGAGCCACTGCGCTGTCGCCTCACCTCTATGACTTTATAATAATTAGGAGGCGAGCCTCCTCTCTGTATTAAATCAGCACCATGCATTAATTCTAATCAGCACGTGTAGCCAAGCTTGACCAGCAGGGCCCAGGGGGCTGTACTCTGTCTCTTTCTCTGTGTGTGTGTTTGCGTGTGTGTGTCTGTGTGAGCGCATGCGGGTGTGTGTGTATGTGTGTGTGAGAGCGTGTCTGTGTGTGCGTGTCTGTGTGCGTGTGTGTGTGTGCGTGTCTGTGTGTGTCTGTGTGTGTGTGCATCGATCTTCGTAAGAACTAATTTGAGTTTTAGACCTTGGAAAGTGAGGACATTTTTGGAAAGTGAGGATATTTTGACTGGTCCTCACTTTCATTAAAAAACTGTTAGAGGATACGGATTTCATTTTAAGGTTTAGGTGTGAATTTAGTTTACATTAGTGTTAATTTTTCAGTTAGAAAAATTGTCATGGCTTTGGTTAGGCTTAGGGGCTAGGGAAAGCATCATGTCAAAAAGGGTCCTCACAAGTACAGAAGTATAATCACATACATGTGTATGTGTGTGCATGGGTGGGGGGGTGAGTGTGTGTGCATGTGCGTGGGTGTGTGCGTGTGTGTGCAAGTGTGTGCACATGTGTCACATAAACAAGGCCAGCCATGCTGAACCATGCTCTTCAAGGCTCACTGCTGCTCTCTCGCTGCAGCAGAGCTCCCTGTGCACTTCCTGTCAGAGCAGGTGGTCTTTGACCTTTCTAGCAGCAGTCTCCTGTGTGAACCTGACCATGCTGTGGCCTTTTACCATACGCAGTCACAAATCACTTGGTGCATATCAGCTGACATTTACTGTTACTACTATTATCCTTCTAAAGGGATTTAGCTAACTACAAATGTGTTCCTGTTTGGAGGATTTGATGATGAATAATAAGGGTGCTCTAATTGATGGGCTTCTGATTGTAAAGAGCTCATTTACTCTAACAAAGTTTGATCAGTAGGTCTGAATAGTCAACCAGATGATGCAGAAAATGCAGGATAGTTTGCCACAGTTGCTTCAATGCCATAGCAAAGCAGGGCAGCTGTTAACTACTAGCAACATGAGCATTAACAGTGAAATGCAAGAACAGAATAAGTTAACCTTTTATTATTTGCTGAAGTACTTCATCAGAGGTACCAGTTTGAAGATAAAAATAAAACTAACTTTTTTGAGTTACAGAAACTTTTCATTGGAGTACATATTACCATACTTTGTCAGAAATGAGAGTAAGCAGATACAAACAAAGAGGTGAAGCAAGGTTTTCAGAGTACACAGTAGCACTCAGTATGAAGACAAGCAACCAGTGATGATCTCCTCCCTAAAGTCAAGTGTTGTTTTGCACCAATCCAATTGGTTCAACACAGCTGTAGCTAGAAACAAAAACCACAAAAGTACCTCTGTGTTCAGCTCTCTGTACTTTTATTGCTTGTTAGGGATAGTGTTGGTTTGGCGTTTAGTTTCCATCTTTTACATACCAGCCTCCTGTCACTGTTTGCTGATTCCTCTCCTATCATATTAGAGCTGTACTTGAACTGTTATTTCCTGCTCATGCACACTAAATAACTTTTGCTACAACTACTACTACTATTGCAGCTTAAAATTTCTCTATCTGCAATCCAGCGGCAGGCTTTTATTATGAAGCAGAAAAGAGAATGTGATGTTTCAGTAACTCAGTAAGCAGAGCTTGTTATGTAAATGAAAATGGTAAACACAATGTATAGACATATTCTGTGCCATTTAACAAACAGGGAGGAATGGAACAAAAAGAGACATCTACAGTGGATTATTTCAACTGCGGCTCTCAACTCATTATCAGGTTTAACAGCTTCTTTATGTAAACAGTTCTATAGAAAGAAAGAGTTGTATCCCCACCCCTATGGAAACACCAGTATTTAGTAAGTATTTATTTACCTTGGACTTGAGGGCCCAGTACTCCTCTGTGCCATATTCCACATGTTTGAAAGCAGTCAGATAGTCGTAGCTGATGATCGCCGTCTGCACACAAACAGAGAAATGACATGTCAAGAACAGAGAAGTCAGGAGGTAGACTTTTCTTCAAAGCTATTACAATCATGAAATTAGTAAAATTAGTATGAGCAATACTGGCAATATCAGTTATAATGCATCATAACTGTTGACTTTGTTCTGAAAGGGCTGAGGAGCAGGATGAAGGATCCAACCACAGAAACAAAGCAGTAGCCATGTGACTTAACAGCAGTGTTTCAGCGTGATTATGGAGTTTTCTTTTCTATCTTTAATCAAGAGGATGCTCTTTCAATTTGTAAGCATGATTTCTTGATTTCACACTCAGATTTTGTAATGCTCTCCCTTGAACCCTAAACTTTTACTCAGTACTCATGGATTTGCTCTGCTTCAGCACAAACTTTTATGCTTACTGGATAGACTCCCTGCGCTCAAGCAGGGAAGCAAGAGAAAATATAGGAGGGGGGCTATGCTGGAAAATACATGTGCTAATGTGCTAATGTTTTCTAAAACTTGAATGAACTTATCAAATACCCCATATAGCATACAGTATTTGCATTAATTAAAAAGCAACATGGTTAAAAAGTATCAGGCTTAATTTTTGAATGGTCAACAGCAACAGCACAGCACAGGAGGTTGTTGTGTACCAAGTCTGGCTCTCCTTGGTTATCTGCTTTACTGAGCCTAACACTGGTGATCCCAAATAACTGCTGTCATGAAACTGATAATCAGCTGTCTTAGTTAACTCTGGGTTTTACAATCCAGCTGCAAGTGTGTCTCAGAGGCACAGTTCTTAATTGCAAGCGACATAACAAGAACCAACAGTGGAGAGCCGAACATGATAAAAGACAAAATTATGTCACCGACAGGAAACTTAGGTTTTTCTGAAGGCAAAAAATGATATAAAGCAAAGTATAAGAGATACAATGTTGTCAGAAAGTTAGTAGAAAGTAAAAAGCTGTAAAACACTGAAGAATATGATGATCTAATCCAGTTTAAGCTGAACCTGTTTCATGACAGCTGAAAACCTGAGTAAAGGCCAAAGATGGCAGGCTTACCTACTAAGGTTTTTTGTGACACTTCCCAAAAACTGATAAAATGTCAAACAAATAAATACCTAAAGCAGGACTCTCAGAGCAGAAGTGTGCAGTAACTCACCACGGCTGCAGCTCGTCCAAAGCGGATGACACTAAGGTCATTGAGGTCCAGCTGTCTGTTGTAGATGTAGAACCCAGAGGATGCAAACACTGCTGTGGCCAGAGAGGAGACTTTGAGGAGTCGACCTGCCATCAGAGGCACTGCGGGAAGAAGAAGGAACATGAAGAATGAATCATAAAGACTGCACGTTCTCAGAGTGATTGTAGTGTAAACGTGTGCAGAAATCAAATGAGAGAAAGTATGAAAGGATTTGATTCATTTATCATCATCGTTGTCCCCAGTCACAAAAACCTACAAGGGAAAATTTTCATTCACCAGCTCTGATAAAAGCACTTGACAAAAAAGCTATGCCAAACTTTGGCTAAATAAAAGGAAAGATTAAACAATACAAAGCCAAAGTTAGGGCCCCATTAGAAGTGCAAGCCTGTGTCCTGGTTAAACTATAATGGACGCAGTGCACAGATGTGCACACAGATGTTTAAGCCCATGCAGGATGAAGCAAATACAGATTCATCTTAGACTTCTATTGAATTTAAAGAGGTAGGCTATCATTATTGTTCCCAACACTGAACCATTACCACCTGCTGAAATGTTTTCTTTTGCGGACTCACTGAAAGTTTGAATGGAGTATTTCAGGATCTTACTGCAGTGTTTGCTTATTTCTTTAAGAAACCTTCTCACTTCAGTTTGGGGATTGCTTTGGATTCAGATGTATTGCAGTGAGACAGCCAACAGCTCTGCTGGACTTCTGATTAACAGGGTCCTTTAATTCCAAAAGTCATATAGAAAGCAAGAGAATTACATTTAATAAAGAGTGGGTGAATGATGAGATAAAACAAGTTAAACTGTAACCACGCACCCATTTTACCCACCTGCTTAAAGGCAACAGCAACACACCTGACATTCTATTGGTTGGGGAATTTTGACAGGCTTGTCACACAAAAAAAAGAAAAAAAATCTGTGACCAGAGGAAAAAACACAAGACCAAAAGTTTCAAATGCACTCAGATGAACTACATGCAAGGAAAGGTGCTAAAGCTGGAGAATGCAAGATCTATAAAAGCAAGCATTAAATCTCAGTACAAACAAGACAGTTTGAGCTGAACCAGTGCAAATCTATGTGCAAGCAAGAGTTTTTGAGTGTGAAGGCAGGGTTTGTGGGAGATTATTACAAAATCTGAGTGTGAAATCATTAATCATCGGTCTCAAATTAAAAGACCATGCTCTTTTTTTCAAGACAGGAAAAAAAGCTCCATACAAAACATGTATAAAAATATGAGAAAAACGTCTCATTCTGTGTAATTACAGGGTTACTCCAGCAACGTAGTTATGTGTTTAATAGCTTATTTTTATTACAACCTTCTTCTCCATCTGGTAAATGCCTTGGTCTTACGAATGCTAGAGCTCAAGTTTGTAAAGTCATCATTACAATTTTTTAAATCCAGTATGTAGGATCTAATGGCATATACCAGTAAGGTTGCCAACTGCAATCAACTGACTGCCCTTAGTCTGAGGGAAGTTCATGGTGGCCTCTAAAAAACTAAAGGCCTTCTGTAGTGCAAGTTTTTGCTTTGACTGTTTTGTATGACCAAAGAAACATGGCACTATAACAGAACAGACTTTATGGAAATGAACCTGCTCCCTCTGTAGCCTTTATGAGCCCATCCTAAGGTAGTGGGGAAAAAACAACTCTTATTTTTAAGTGTTTATACTCTATGGAATCCGAATTGTGATTATATGCCATTATTGCGGTCCATGGTTATGAATATTAGATAGCATTTCTGCCAGCAGATCCCTTTATATCTCACACAATGAGCCTTTATATAGAATCAGTTTGTAGTATCCAAACCCAAGCTGAGACAATCCCGAAGATATCACAAATATCATTAT